>JAWNLX010000589.1:0-117500 GCA_035042055.1 Drosophila macrothrix
TTTTACATAACCCGGCCTCGCCCGTGGAAAAACCCCAATTTATTGGGATCATGTATTCATTATGGTGGTTAATATATGTACCTGCCATCGTTCTTTGGAATTTTTGAAAAATATTGTATAATTAGTTTATGGCAGGCAATTAAAATTTTTGCTAGGCACTGCTGCGTTTGAGCTGTGAGACACTGTATGTCGAGATCTCAGCTGAATTGCTTTGTTTTTAATTTCATTTTCAATTTCGTTTGCTTTTTGAAGTTTTGTGTTATATTCTTTTTTTGCGATTCTTTTGAGTGCTTTGCTTATGCTTTCGCTTGCGAGCGAGTTCGTTTGCTTGCTCAAGCGTTCACTCTGCTGCCTCGCTGCTCACGAGTTCCCTCGCTGCTCACGCGATTACTCTGCTCACTCGCTGTTCATGCGTTCGCTCTCCCATTCTCTTCCGTTCGTGTTGTGACGTATTTAAAACTGACGCTCGCCAATGATTTCTGAATAATATTCATAATAATAATAAAAGCGCAAACGCAATAAAAATCATATTTTATATATGCTATGTTGTCTCATAGCTAGTGAGTAGAGCCGCATCCACCGGATCCAAGCAACTGGGGAAGGTTAATCTGCGCATTAGCCAATCGTCGATGCTGTTCATATGATAAATGTGCATGCAGGGCAAATAGCGAACGGCTTCGATTACACTCGCGTAGAACATTCTTACTGTTTCATTCAGTAGTAATGTATTTTCCATTTCCTTGAATGTTGCTTTGTCTTCTTCACATTTCAAGTCAACGCACGTACCATAATACTTAATGCGGCAAATTGGAAAAAGAGGGAACAAAAAAACTTAATCTTCATCAACAATTATCTATGCAGATATTATGTACTACTGGTGCTATTATTTTTCAATCGCTACTTTTTTAGGATATTTCGCTCTAATCGAAAAAAAAAACTATATTAAAATAAATTTCATTGTCAATTATTAACTTTAAATTATAGTGTAAAAACTAATGGTATTTAAGAGTTGCACGTTGATCGCTGCTTTACACAATTGTCACTGTAGGTTAGTTGCTCGTTTGCTCAATTTGTTGTTGCTCATCAAGCGACGTTAAGAGGCCGATTAGTACGTCCGTTTTGGCTTTTTAATGCACAAAACTGTTTGCACTTAAAAATTTGTAAAAACTATTAAACAAATAACAAATATATATTAATAAAGATTAATTGCCAATCGCATTAGCGTTCGCTCGAACTATTTCCAAATCAGCAACAGTAATAATTTTAGCTAGAGGATAAGAAAGAGTGAATTACTGTAAAGGCTGCATTTGTTATTTTAATGTTTTACAATACTAAACCATGGGTAAATGATTAGTGATTATTTAATTTTTTTGCTTTTGCTTTAAATACGATTTACAGATATTTAAATGTTTTATATGTACACCGATCGAGTTACTATTTTTTATTGATATATAATTTAATTACATGTATTTTATTTCGTCAAGTCAATTGAACAACTAAAAACGAACAAATAAAAATTACTACGTAATTTTTTTTTTACACTGTTTACAACAATGTCAAATAGTATTTATACATGTGTGTGTGTGTGTGTTATGTGGTATATGTATAATAAACCTCAAAAACAATGTATGTCCGGATCTCAGCTGAATTGCTTTGTTTTTGATTTCCTTTCCAATTTCGTTTGCTTTTTGAAGTTTTGTTTTATATTCTTTTTTTTGCGATTCCTTTGAGTGCTTTGCTCATGCGTTCGCTTGCGAGCGGGTTCGTTTGCTTGCTCAAGCGATCACTCTGCTGCCTCGCTGCTCACGAGTTCCCTCGCTGCTCACGCGATTACTCTGCTCACTCGCTGTTCATGCGTTCGCTCTCCCATTCTCTTCCGTTCGTGTTGTGACGTATTTAAAACTGACGCTCGCCAATGATTTCTGAATAATTATCATAATAATAATAAAAGCGCAAACGCAATAAAAATCATATTTTATATATGCTATGTTGTCTCATAGCTAGTGAGTAGAGCCGCATCCACCGGTTCCAAGCAACTGGGGCAGGTTAAACTGCGCATTAGCCAATCGTCGATGCAGTTCACATGATAAATGTGCATGCAGGGCAAATAGCGAACGGCTTCCTCTTGGCTAAATTCCACCATACAAATGACGCATTCGCGTGCTGCTTTCTTTGAGCTGCTGTCATAAGTGCCAATCGGCAAATGTTGAACTAATCCAATGCGCTTTGCTATTTTTATCTGATCCTCTTCGGACATGTGAGTGGCGGCGGCGGCAGCGTTGCCAGATGTATTGCCGCTGACCGTTTGATAGAACAGCTGTGGCATCGGCTCCTGCAACAAAATACACATATATAACACAATAATTACCAAAGCTTGTAGTGCTCACCTGATAAATTGGCATTGGTCCATTGTCCTGTGCACTAATGATGCTATCGCTGCCACGCAAAAGTGAAATGTCATCTGGACTGCTCATTTTCAAGCAATTACCCATTTTACATGCGGTGACTGCGGGCGAAGACAATAAAATTTTAATGTTTATTGTAAATTTAAATATACTTATTAAATATACATATCTAGCGGTAAATTATCCTTAAAACGATCTCAGTAAAAAATAAAGCTGAGTACTCGATTAGCACTTGTAGTAATTACGCACACACTGCATATGTGTATAAATTTGCACTTTTATACATTTTAATTATACATATATTTATTCACACACACGCACATAAGCATATGCAAGAGCAGCCAACTTTAACTGCTTAATTTTAACTTCCTTTGTTTAGCAGCTACACGAATAACAACGAAAAACGTAAATAACATATATTTACATACATATGTACATATAAATACATATGTATATAAATGGTTTGTAAGTACATAGAATTGAATTAAAAGTTGTTATTCATTTCATTATGCTTTAATTATCACATAAAAATGGTATTTATTAACATACCAGTTGGATTTTGTAATTGTAATTAACAATTGACCACTTACTTTGATTTACTTTTTTTATTTAATGCCAATAAAGATTGTAAAACATCGATTGCAACACCGATAAAAATTGGGCATATTTGCTGCGCTAATAACTATCGTTGTGCAACGATAGTTTGGTAATTGGATTGTTCCATTAGAGATGGCTATTTGTGAGTTGGTAAAGAGCCAGCAAATTTTAATTTTAATTTTAATTTTAATAATAGAGTAATATATAGATAAAAATGATTGCCTTTACATATTAAAAAAAAATATATGCAATTATTTATATACAATAAGTGAACGACTGACTGGCTCGTCCGCACACGAACTGGCTCGTCAACGACTGAATAGTGTAACCATTTGCTATACGCATCAAAATACCTAACGCAAAAAAATTAACACAAAACAATACACGAAAACAAATAGTTGAGTTGGCAAACAAAAACTAAAAAAAAAAAGAAAGAGAATCGAATATGGCCGAGGAGACTATAATACTAATATTGCTGGTAATTGTGATGCTGGTTGGCTCATATTTAGCTGGCAGTATACCGCTGGTCATGAAACTGAGCGAGGTATGCAGAAAAGCGCACATATAACATATGTATAAATATTTATCCCTAAAAAATATGATTGCAGGGGAAATTAAAATGTGTGACCGTATTGGGTGCAGGTCTGCTGGTGGGCACAGCGCTAACTGTCATTATACCCGAGGGCATAAGATCTTTGTATATGGATAGCAGGCGACAGCAGTTGCCACAAGCAGCGGACGCAAGCACAACGGGCATTTTGGTGGCGTCACCGCAAATGGACTATTCGAGAACAATTGGCTTGTCGCTGGTATTGGGTTTTGTTTTCATGATGCTTGTCGATCAAGTGTCGCAACGCCAGACAACGGGTAGCGAAAACGATAAAAATATTACGGCAACACTGGGTCTGGTCGTGCATGCGGCAGGTGGGCACACTGAATTTGTTCTCGTTTCTCTGCTTTGATTTTTATTTGCTTTATTGCAATTTTCAGCCGATGGAGTCGCTTTGGGCGCTGCTGCCACCACCAGTCACCAGGATGTGGAAATTATTGTTTTCCTTGCCATAATGTTGCACAAGGCGCCGGCCGCATTTGGTTTGGTCAGCTTTCTTCTGCACGAGAAAGTGGAGAGGCAACAGATACGCCGACATTTGGGCGTGTTTTCACTGTCGGCGCCACTGCTGACACTGCTCACATATTTTGGCATTGGGCAGGAGCAGAAGGAAACGTTGAATTCGGTGAACGCCACTGGGATTGCCATGCTTTTTTCGGCGGGCACTTTTCTATATGTGGCAACGGTGCATGTGTTGCCTGAGTTAACGCAGGCACATCAACACAGTGGAACGCATCACAAGAATTGCACTGGTTCGAGTTCCAGCACGTATGAGTATCATGCGCTGGAGGAATCACGCAGCGAAGCGGGGATTGACTCTGCTGGGAGTGTTCAGGTTCACAGCAGCAGCAAACCAGGGCTGCTCTATGGTGAACTCATCATTATGATCTGTGGTGCTTTGCTGCCCCTGGTCATCACCTTTGGGCATCATCATTAAGCACATGGAACATCAGAAAACTTGATACATTCATAGCAAGCATTTAACTCGTAAATTCGTAATTGTATATATTATAAGTTATAATGTAGGGCTTAAGCGCAATATACACATGTTAGTCATTTAATTGAATAATGCAAGCAGTTTTGAATTGTGACAAGCGATATCTATTATCAGCAATTAAACGATTGCAAATCGATTAACCCTGGCTTCAAATAAATATGTTTGCTTAACATGTCAGCCAACCCTGAGGATCAATCGTGTCGCACGCTAATCATTTCCTATTAAATCAAGCTCTACCGCAACCGTGGAGTAAACTGAACCTTAACCTCGACATTTGAGAAATTTTGGAAATATGTATGTTTTGTTTGGATAATCCTGACTAATCATATACTTCCAAGTGCGCAAATACCAAAAATAATAAAACAGCGAGTCAGAATCAATTTTAGTTTTTATTTTTTGTATTATGTATGTATTATGTTTGTAATAATAATATTAATGACTTGAGTATAGGCGACTTGGCTTTTACGCAGTTGGTTTTTGTATTTTCATGTTTTTCATTCTCGTCAGTTTTTTTATCTATGTATTTTTATAATTATTTCAATTTGGAGTATTTTTTAGGCCACTCGAATTAAGTTTTCTCCCTTAACACATGTATGTGTGTGTGTAATATCTTAACATCAATAATTTAATTCTTTGTGGCAGATTTAATGCGTTCTTCTAAACAATCAGCCACACACATTACATGCACACGTACCTAAGCACACACACACACGCATACAAATACAATTTCTTATATGCTTGTAATTTGCAAATGTGCCATCACTAACAGCAAACGTCATCAACATCAACTAAGAGAGCTTTAAGAGAGAGCGCGCTCTCTTTTTTGCCTGCTTGTACGCCTTATGAGCACATGTGTGTGTATGCGCGCTGAAGTTCACAGTAGATGTATGCATGTATGCGTGAGTGTAGATTAGTGCGGGGGTTGTTTGAATGGTTTGTGTTTTGTTTAAATTGGTTTTAATTTTTGGTTTTGTTTTTGGGTTTGGTTTGGTTGGCTTGGTTCTTAAACGGCCGTTTCGGTGTGACTGTGGGATGAGAGACGCTCAACATCGATTTCGGGTATGTGCAGCTCATCGGGTATATTATCGGCATAGTCGATCGATGACGTTTCCGATAAACGTTTGCTCAGCGATGTCTGCTTGCGCAACACCTCCGCCAGCGACGTGTTCGTGTGCTCACCGTATCGGGCATCGAGGCCTTGCCGAAACGCATTAACCACTCGTATCTATTACGTCACACGTTACGTTACGTTACGCGTTTGTAGTAGAGAAATGAAAAAAAGAAAAGAACAACACCGAGAACAGTGACAAGATAAAGACAGACAACAATATATATATGTATATATGGTGTTACAGTTATTTATTCTTATCAAACAGCAAGAGTCAGAGACAGAGAGAGGCAGCCGAGAGTTCACAAAGAAATGCAAGATGCACACATACTCATACAAACAAACACAAAACAACACAAAATCATAATAATTAAAAAAAAAAACTGAAAACAAACAGGCAAAATGAGTGCAATGTAGAAAACATGCGAAAAATGGCGGACGGACAGAGGGAGAATTGCCAGTATATATATATACATATATATATATATTTATTATATCGTACGTATATTTGTATTCAGTGTATTTATTTAGATAAAGAAGCTCATGCAAAAACTCGAATTGTAAAATGGCATGCATACCGTGCGCGCAAAGCGAAAAGCGAAAGAAAAAAAAACCAACAAGCAAGAGCATTATCAAATTAGGCACGCTTCGATTTTTCACAGGTTGTACGACATGCAAGAATGACATGCAATTATGACATTCAGGTTGGGCGCTCAAGTTGAACAGTCACGTTTGACACTCAGCAACGGTTTAGCAGTTAGGCTCAATCAAAACATAATTTTGCAGACACACATGTATGAAACACATTGTTATTGTCATCAAAACTGAACAAAAACATGCAAAGCGTTTCACGATTCTTTATGCCAGCCATACTTATATATAAATATAATTGTATTTATCTGCAATCAACTTAATGTAAATCTAATTTCAAAAGCATTTTTGGCTTTCTTTTGGAAAATAATTTCTGGGACCATCAATAATCGAAAACAACACAAACGATATTGATCGATATATCGATGAGCAAATATATCCAAAGCATATTTTGCATTTGAATTTTTAGAAGCGGACTTGGCTCAAGTTTGCTTTGGACTTGATTGGTTTTTTTATATACGCAGTTCACAAAGCTAACATAATTAAATATATCATATAAATAATAATTTAAAAAATGGGACAAAGGTCTTTTTATTCGTCGACATTAAATAAATAAAAAGGCCTTTGTCATATTCTTTTAAATCTTTTCTTCCGACGAAAAAATATAAAATTTAAAATTTATTATTTAAAACAAATAGTTAGAAATAGAAATAAAATAAAATAATTTTTTTGAAGTCTCTGCTTGTAATTTAATTAGAATATTTTCTCCAACAGAAATTAAAAAATGAGGCAAATAGACAATATATTCAAAATTTAATATTCTAAATTATTGTTCTGTAATTCAAATAATCAATTGAATAATTAAAAATGTTACTTATTATTCACGTTTAAATTCATGAATTAAAAATCTAAATTATATATACAATATATAAAAAGGGAAACAAAAAAAAAAAGAAATTATAGCTTATGCATTTTATAATATTAAAAGAAGACCCTGATAAAAAAGTCTAAAAACAATGAATTAAAAATTAAAGTTATTATATAAAAAATACACAGAAAAAATCTGAGTATTTAATAATAAATGTAAATTATTTTTGAAGCCTATTCTAGTAAAAACGCAACTAATAATAAAAACTTAATAAGAAAAAAAAATTATAATTAATTAACCAACTAAATTGTTGCTTATGCATTTACAAATTTATATCTAAAACAATTGAAATACAGAAAAAATGTGAAACTATTTTATAAATCAAAATATATTTTTTTTATATTCAAATTAATATTCAAACAGTTTACTTGTGTGGACTATATAAACTGTAAGATATATGTATGTATGTCTCACATCGTAAATATATAGATATAAATAATTTCGCTTTTGGGAACAGAGTATGCTCATAGTCGATATTGTCCGACTGCAGAGCGCTCTTATTTTGTTAGACTTTGTGTATATAATAATACTTAATTATTTAATTGTGAAGCAGGTAGATCAGTTAGATAAAATGTGTTAAATAGATCAAATAACTTTAATTGGGTCGAATGGTAGATAGGTAAAATAAAGAAAGAAGTCTTACAGCTTGATCAGTGTTGCTCTTGCTATATGGAACCGGAATCAGGCGTTCTTGCAACTCGCCGCCTATTACCTTTAAAAATCGAAGAGAGAGAGAAAGCAAAAAAAAAAAATGGAATTTATATATAAAATAAAGAAAAAAAATAAGTGGGGGAAAGAAGAGAAATACAGGTTGAGAGTTAAGTTAATTTTAAGTGTTGATTTTTTGTTGTGATTAAAAATAGTTTAAAAATTCTTCTTTGAGAGAATTATCGATATGTCTATATACTTACTTGCATACGTACATACGGAATATATGCATATGCTGTATGCATGTGAGTATTTTTTTTGAAGTATTTGAAATAGTCATGTGTGTATGTATGTATATATTTACAAACATATACAACGGAACTGTTGATAGATATATAGGAATTTATTTAAGGCAATGGGGGGGGGCGAATGGACTGTGGTGGATAGGCATATAAGTGTATGTGTGTGTGGTGTGGGGAATAAAACCAGGGTCTACAAACAAAAAATAAAAGAACGCCGAACGCCAATTTGAAAATATGTACATACATTAATGTAAATGTTGATGTATGATGTCTTTAGTAGTATATATAAACATGTATAAACAATATTCAAAAGTCGCTTTTAAAATGCATACATACTTAAATATATATCTGTGTAAACTGAGTCAGCTGATGGAAATCTTTGAAATATGTGTATGTAACTGTTTATGTGTGTGCGTATTCTATTTTCGTTGGCGATAGTTTTGCATGATGATTAGCACACTTAATAGATGTTGGACAAGATCATTGCACGTTACGACTAACAGAGGCAACCTATGAAATACAAAGTCGTTTGGCAAATTTTCGTTTTTGCAATTGTAATTTTGCTAATTGGCAATGCAATTTTATTTTTGATAAGTGTTTAACTCATCAAGCCTTAAAATTACCATATTTAAAACTAACGTGTCAGGCCTTAATCAAAATGAATCTGCTGATAAGGTCAATATGCGCACACAGGTATGTGAGCAAGCGCAAAATGTGTGTGTGTTCAAATCAAATAAATAAAAAAAAAAAAAGTTGGTTAAGGCCCGATTAAAATAATATATTAATAAAAAATATTAATAAAAATTGTACTTACAAAGCAAGTCTAGTAAATAATATATATATATATATACATATATATATATATACAATACAAATGAACACTAACATATGCATATGTATATGTATATGTATATTGGGATAAACAATTTGCTTGCATGAAATAAAATTAATGTCAATTGTTGTCAACCAATAATACATATTAATATATGTATATGTGTAAATTTATGTGGTGGACCTCAATTTTTGTAAATATTATGTAATGAAATTGTAATGCAAGTGGAACCTGTTTTTGCTTTTATTTTTAATGTTTTTTTCATTATGCATTTTTTTTTGTACTTGCCATCGCTGCTTGAATGATCCACAGCCACCCTAGAATAACTGCAAAACTGTAACTGTTCTCTTCCACTAGCTCATTCACAGCACGCAAGCACACAAACACAAGCACGCATGGACATGCAGGCCAGGCAAATAAAGATGCAAAAATGTCATTGTTTTTGATTGTTGGTATTTTGTTCATTAAGTTAGTAATACGAGTACCACAATAATATAATAGTAATATTATTAATGATGTTTATACAAAAACTAAAAATCATAAACATTAAAAGTATAAAGAATCATGCGTTTAAATATACATATATATATATAACAAAAATTGTTGCTAAGCGTTAAACGTCAATCGTTAGATTAATTATCTTAATTAAAGTACATAATTATCGGGCAACGGTAGAAATAAGAAAAATATAAGACAACACACGGTGACTACACGGCAACTACATATGATATTTGTATATGTATATGAATGTTTGTCTTTGAGTGTGTAACTTAGTTAGAGTTACGGTTCTTCACACAGACACAAGCATGCCGAGTTTTCATGTTTTGTTTTCATCTTTAAATTCGTGTTTCGTTCTGTCCATTTTTATGCTGTTCGCTCAGCTGCTGTAAATTGCGGACGACGTCAGAAAAGCCGCCATCGCCGCCGCCAGCAGCAGCCGGCGAATATGAACGCGAAGCGGATGAGTTTGTGTGTGTTGAGGTATTTGGATAGCCATTTCTTAAATTGCGTTGTTGCTGTGACTGCGACTGCTGCTGCGGATCTTCGTCAATGTAAGATATGTCCGCAGGCAGCGGAGACATGGTTGCGTTTGATAAATGCTGCAGCTTTTGCTGCTGCTGCGACGTTGGCTTCTGGGTTGACTGCGACTGCGGGTGCTGCTGTTTGCTGGCGTTGCTGCTGTAATTGGGGCTCAACAGATTTATATTGTAGAGCGGATGACCGACAGCAGCATTACTGGCAGCCGTCCGTGGCGTACGCAAGCTGTGCAAACTGTGCATCGAGCGGCGTTCGCTAAGATCTTCCAGGTTCGAGCGGAAAGCACGAATCACCCGCAACTGAAATCCAAACGAAATTAGACAACAAACGAACAGAACGGGGGGATCGGGGGAAGGTTGTAAACATAATAAACAAACATGTAGCAGTAATAACAATCATAATTATAATTAAGTAGCACACAATATATATTTATAACAATAAACGCTATTTACAAAACATGTCCAAACATGCATAGCGCAATTGCATGAGTGTGAGTGTGTGAGCACTTTTGCGAGTACTGAGAAGCGAGTATTTTTTGGTAGGCTTAGAACTAGGTATCTTACGATTGTGAGTAGTGAGCACATTTGCAGACTTTGTAAATACACACATGCTCACACAAACACAGCGTATGCATGTTTGTACATGTCGTAATTTAAACAAAATCAAATAATTTTTGTTTTTTAGATCAAGATCAATACAAATACATAACGGTGGGGTGGTTTGTTTTATAACGGGAAAGGGAGGGATCATCACGTTTTTTTATTTTGTCCATTTCCCTATTTGAACAAAATAGCTTTTTTAATTAGCATGCAATTTTCGGCAGGTGGCTGGGGACATTTTTTCTTTCGTACACTTTTACTATTTTTTTATTGACTGCTATTGTACAAATTAAATAAGAAAGCACTGGAAATTTGTTAAGATTTCATTAAAAAGGCATAGAATAGCAGAGAAAAGCAGGAGCAGCATATAAAGAATTGCCAGCATTGAATATATATGTATGTATGTAACGCGCATACATCCACAGGTTTTATGAGTGTGGAGAGGAGAGGGAGATGTTCGAAATGCAACTCTAATTGCTGCGTACGTACACGAATTGGAATGCATGATATACAACTATATATATACAACAAAATATGCCCAACAGGTGGCGTTGCACAGACATCTAATTTAGGACAGGCAATGTTGCTAACTACAGCACTGTATGTATATATTTACATTTGAACATACATACATTTGTTTAGATTAGGCATTTGTGTTAGTGTCAAGCAGCAAATGTGACAGTTGTAGTTGTTGTAGTAGTTGTCTGTGTGAGCGGCACATGCACGTGTCGACTGTTTGACACATACACACTCATAGATATACTACAGCTTTTACAATATATATATATAAAATCGAACAGTAACGCAAGTAAAAATATATTTAAATGTGAATAATAAAATAAAACACTTAAATACATACAGACATAAGTGTCTTATCAACAAAAAAGAAGCTCTCACACACAGTCACACACATCGCGTCTAATTACTCATTGCTCAACGTATACGTTTCAAAGATGGCTGCTGTAAAGATGGCTGTCGCACTCAGCACATTCCGGGCGATGTCATGTTTGAGTCGAGCAGATTCGACGATTGAAAATGTTTAGAGAGCTTTACTTATATATATTTATATATATATATATATATATAATATACACATACGTATATAGGCGTCTACGTGACATGCAAGCGTACAAATGACACTAACTAACAGTATGTTAACAGTTACCGAGAAGCTGATGAATTATTTATTTCTTTGAGGTAAAATAACTATTGCTTATTGCAGTGAAATATTCTGGTAATTTGTTGATCGAAAAAGAGGGATCGATTTTAAAGTGAATTTATATACATACGAATGCGAATTTGTATGTAGAGCACTCAATGAGTTGAGTTTGGCAAACGCAGCGCTTTCGGTTAATTTTTGCAACTACGAGCTTTGTCCTTGATTACGCCATTTCTTTCATACCCAGCAGGATCATGGGAAGGCTAAAATTTAATCGCGTGTCGGGCCATCTCTAATGTACAAATACACACACATACATACATAAGTTGGAACTTATTTTAATATTTACTTTGACGTGCTGATTTTGTTTATCTACCTTGAAAGGATTGTTGTAGTTGTTTTTTCTTTAAGGAATTCATAATTTTTCATATTACATACGTTTCTCAATGCTCGTTAGAAGTGCTGTTGATAGTAGTAGAATAGATGTAGTAGTAGTAGTAGTAGAGTAGTAGTAAAGTAGTAGTTGACAGATCAGATAATAGTGGTAGAAAGAAGACCTTGTACTGTTGTTGTTGATGCTGTTGTTGTTGTAGTTGTTATCGATTCTTGGTTATTATTATTATCGGTTATCGGTTATCGATTATCGGTTCTTGTCGTTTTTTTGCCGTTGCCGAATTGTTGTTAGCAGTTATCAATTATGGAAATTTATTTATCGCCGTCGCATCACCTTACTAACATTAGCATGGCTTGTGTATATGGTTGTTCTTGTTGTTGCTATGCTAAACATGCCAATTTGAGTTTTGCTTTGGTGCTGTCCGCCATTTTGCGTTGTTGCCATTTTCAATGTTTTGCTTGTATGGGTGTGTTTGTGTAAGTTTAGTGAATTTGTGTGTATGTATGTATGTATACGTGTGTATATGTATAAGTGATAACTCCTACTAAAATCAACTGCATAACTAAAACGCCTTTTTGTTCAACACACACATGGACTTATTTTTATGAACAATTTAAATTCTTTGTTTACTTGGTTCATTATTAGCTGTGTTTATTTGCAAGTGTTCATATTAAATAATTCTTTGGTTTTGCTTTTTAAACTCGCCGCCACAAATTTGGCATATATAAATATATACATATATATTTATATAGAGCGGTTTAAATCCTAACTACAATATAATTTTAAATGACTCTAGTTGCTACATATATATATTCGAAAATTAGACTAATACTAAATACATACATAATTATATATGCACATATGTGTACACACATATATACATACATACACACATACATTTGCCGTTTTCTATTTATTTCACCTACAATTTGATTTTTTTTTCGCTACGCACACACACATACATATGCATGCATTGCTTGCCTGCGTCTTTTGTATGTATGTATTTTTATTTGTATTAATTTCTTTTATTTTCAACATTCTCATTTCAGTTTGTGTATTGATGAGTGACTGTCCGTGTGTGTGTCTGTATGAGTGTATGTGTGAGTTGTATGCGTATATTAATATTGAACATCATTACGTGAAATATATATGTACATAAATATGTACTTCTGTGTTGCTTAGTATTGCAAATATGTCAAATTACACTTCAGTCTCTCGTATTGGTTCCGCCGGCTTAAAAATTACAAAAATTAACAAATATCTGATAATTACTTTTGCAATAATTAAATCAAATTTGAAAGCTAATTTATGAATTATATACTTATTTATTTCAAATTTCACCAAAAACGAAAATAAATAAACAAATAAAAAACAGATACATCATAATCATAATCAAATCATATATATATATATAAAAAAAGGTATGCGCATGTGTACATGTATTTATACTAAGTATTTATTTATATTGAAAAAATAAATCAATTTAATTTCAATTTATTTCAAGGATTATTTCTTTGCCACGCGACGTCAACGATTAAAATAAATCATTATATCCGGTAAAAGAACGATTTTTGAAGATCGATACTATCGCAACTGGGAAGCTCAAAATGAGCACAAATGTGGTATGGTGGAATGCATGATAGACATACACACATACACACATGTTGCCTCTCTCTCAATCACATATATATTTATATGCATGTATGAACATAAAAAACACAAGTAAAAGAAAGTAAATGAAACAAAACAAATCCTGAATTGAAATTGCAACAACAACAACTGTTAAGTGTATAGAAGTTTACAAAAAAATAAATCCAGTCATTTACAATAGGCATTAAATAAAGTAGAAAAGCGCCCTTAAAAATGCCCACAGAAAATTTATTTAGAAAACATGCCAAAAAATAACAAATAGAAGACATAACAAACAATAAAAAGATTGGAGCAGGTCGTCGTGGGTTTGTAGCCGTTGTGGATTTCTATTCACGTCAAAAATGTTTAATTGATTTTAATTTTTTCAGATAACTTTTTTGAGTGAATATAGCAAATTAACCCTTTGTTACTATAATATACAACAATCCATTGCTATCCAATTGTTATACATAAGAAAATTAATTAAATAAGAGATAAGAGATAAGAGATAAGAGAACATATCGATAAGTAGGATAGGTAAGAGTATTTTCTAGCCACATTAGATGCTTGATTTGATGTATTGCCCATTGTTGCACAGAAAACAGCTAAAGAACAAGTGTTGCTCAATTCTCTAACTTTTTGCTCAAATCAAACTGAGTTAAATAGCAAAATTTAATAAAATAACAGCTGTTCACACAAATATACCATTTTTTATACGAAAATTGAACTCTTGGTTGGTGCCATATATAATTTGTATGCACACTTATATACATATAATTATATATATATATATATATGTGTGTAAAACATAGAGAACAGTTACAAATACGGGCAAAGCAAATACAGAGAACATACATACATACAAGAATAAGAGAAAAAAAGAAAGAGGTGAATTACATAAGATATTTATATTTATAAACACACACGCACACACACACATCGTACATACTTACTTCCATGTATATATATGTATTTAAATATATATAAATATGTATACACAGATGCGACAAGTCATATTTAAATTTGAAATTGTAATTTTTAAATGCCTTATTTTTAGAATAGGATTATTCACAACTTTGTTCGAACGCGTAATCGATATGGTATCGATAAATATATAAACAATAAAAAGCGTGGGGAAAAATACAAAAACAAAAAGGAAATGCAAAAAAATTACAATTGTCTTTATAAGCAGATGGTGGCCTTGGTAGTGGTGGGGTTGAGAGCGTGGTTTGGTGGGAGGTGGTGGGTTTCTTGGGGAAATTTGGTTTTGTGAATTGGAAGACATAACAGAACACTGTCTATAATTTTTGTTGTTTGCCAATAAATTTAAATGTATATACACTTTTCTTACCGGTACTGAAATCTGTAGGTGTGTTGAGATTTTACGCGAATTACATATTTAAATATATATATAATATAGATTGTATTTTTTTTGTCATTTTTTATTTTTGAATTTGGTAATTTCATTTATATATATTTTTTTTTTGGCGGTTTTTACGTAAAAATTCAGTCAGTCATTCAATCAATCGTTTAGGGATTGGTTTTTTGCATTTGTTTTATAAAAGGAGGGCGAAAAATATGAAATGAGTATTATAAACTTTATAATATATTTTTCTATAAGTTGTTGTTGCAGCATGTGTGAAATGAGTCTGTAAACTGGCACAACGTAAATTTATTTCAGCGAACATACTCTTTAAATAATTAACTTTAAATAAAAAAAGAGTTCAAGCATTTGCTCAACTTTCGAATGAACACTGACTAGCACTGACTATTTAAATACATAGAACAGTTGCATTAAATTGGCTTACGATCGGATATATATTCGAGAAGATATTACATTAATACATATTTTGAGCAAACTCAAGCTCAAAAATTGGGTAAACAGAACCTCAAACGCAACATTTTGACGAACAGCCGCTATCGCTTTAATTTGAGACAGCGGCCCGATTGAGAAAACAATCGACTGGTGCTGAGAATAAAAATACTCAAAATTACGAAATATAGGTTAAAAGAGTATGTTTAGCTTCGATAAGCCGAAGCGCAATCGATTAAATCCAAACTAATTATGATAAAGGCGTTTTTTTTTTATAGCACGTATTTCTTTATGAGTTATATCGAAGAGGGAGTGTTGTATAAATAGCAAACTACATTTCGTTTGAAAATACATAGAAAAATATATTTGTGGTTTAAAATTCACATGCGATTTTGTCACAAAAATAAACATAAAAATTTCAATTAGAATTTTACAAAAAAGTACTGAAACAATACTGTGAAGAGAATTCTATGGAGCCAAAAAAAGAGGAATTAAAATCGATAAATGTAACTGATCTAAAGAGTAGGGGTATTGCTGCTTCAACAGGAGAAATTTGGTGGTAGGGAGGCGGGGGGCGGGGTTGTGTGAGGGAGAAACAGGGAAAAACCGAAATATCATCGAGATCCAGCGCAAAAAGGAGGAAAAAGAGAGAGGGCGAGAGAGCTGTAACCTTGAGAGAAGGTGACGATGACGACGAACACCTTGCTGAATCAACTCTACAGAAGAAATACGAAAACCGATTTAAAAATAATGCATATACATTCAAAATGGTTGTGTGCAAATACTGTAGCAGCAGTAACGATATTTTTGATACTTTGTACGGACGGTCAAGTATATATAGTGTATATATATTCAATTGTTGAAGAAATTGAAATTTCTCGATAACGCATCAACCTTTCGATAATTATCTATATGTCGATAACATATCGAATATAGTCATAATATTTTTTGCATTTAATTAGAGGGTCTCTTGTGAGTGTTTGAGAGAGTAGAGAGAGATAATAGAGAGAGTGAGTGGAGATTTCACAAAAAGATTAATAAACTATTTTAAGTTAAGCCTGATTATTACAAAATGTGCAAAAAATGCAACGACAAACACCGAAAGAATAAACCAAAAAAACTATTTTTGAATATTATTTTAAATAAAGCATTCAGAATATGATTTCTCTGTGTAATTCTTCTAGACACGAAAAATAATGGTACGTTCGATAAACTAGAAGCGAGAGAAAGAGACAAAATCCAAAACTGGATTGAAGAGAGAGAGAGAGACAGAAATAGTTACAGAGTGAGCGAGAAGAGAGAGAGAGAGGGAGAATGTTAGAGCGAGAGGAGAGAATATGGAAGTATATGTGTTTTTTATACTACTACAAGTAAACCTTTATTTGTTCACAACTGTTTAACTGCAAAGCAATTCATATTTAAAAAAAAAATACGAGGCATTTTTTTCTTTCTTTTCTTAGCAGTCAAAAAACCTCATGTTTTTTAATGTTACAGTGTATAACAGCCAGAAAATATATTTTCTGTGGCAGTTTACAACAATCATTATACACATACACTTGCGGTCAGAATAATAGCACTACTCTATGGCATGAGTAAAATAAAGCATTCGTTATGTAATTTTATTGCATTTTGTTTTTTAATACCCTATAAATGAATTATTTTATATTTAAATATATATATATTTTTTGCAACTAAAATTTAATATGAAGAGAAAAAATAGAAATCGCCTATTCATATATATATTTCATAATTATTATTTATATAATTATTATTTATGATTATTTTATTATTATTTAATTTTACATTTACAAAAATTCTGCTTGTATTTATTTTTGTTCGTTAATTTTCTTTTCAAAAAATTAATTTTTTTCTATTTTAATTCAATTTAAATAAGTTAAAAACACTACAAAAAAATTTTGGTATTGTTTTCTTTCTCAATTTTTTTTTATTTGGAGCGTCTTCTTCACCTCTAAAAATGTATTTATATTTTTTATTAAAGTGGTGCTATTATTTTGTTGGCAACTGTAAAACAGAAACGCTTTCGCTATACATTCTTTATAGATTGGGTATACACGACTTTAGTACACAATGTTGCGATTTGAAATGAGCTCAATACGCCTAGTTTAGATATTTTAAATATACACTTTAATTAAGTACTCAAATGAATTGCCTGTTTTGATTTAATTAATAATTCTAAGGAGAAGAGGGCCCAGCAGAACCGATAAAAAAAATATATGTTTGTCACGGCTTTGAGCCCTTTTATATAATTTTTAATGGAGAATATCTATCGAAGTATCGACGATATATTGATAACGACATAACATGGAACACGGCATGTATACAAAAAAAAAAAACTCAAAGCAAACGCAAACATATTGATAAAAAATAAACCAGAATTTTATAAAACAAAAAACAAATCAAATAAAAAAGTAAAAATTATAATGACTAAAAAATAAACCAGAAAATTATATTAAAAAAAAAAATCAAATAAAAAAATAAAAACTGCAATGACTAAAGACCCCAAAAACACATTTATTTGTTATATGTATATTTAAAATCAAATAATAATTTGTATGTAAAACTTTTTAAATATTTTTTTTGGTGCATGCGAACGGGGCAGTTACGACCACTCAATTCATAACCATCTAGTGACTCAGTAGGGCACTTTTAGACCCCTTAGAGCTAAGTTTACTTTTGCTTGTCAGTTCCACCAATATTATTTATGATTTATGTTCATATTTATGGAGTGGAAATACAATTTAAATATATATTTTTTTATAATTTAATATATATTTATATAATTTAATATGATCACTTTTTTAACGACTTTCACTATTTTTATTTTTTGTTATTAAATTGATTAGATATGAATTCTCTCGGTATTATCTTATTAAATATATTGAAAATATATAGACGTAAAATATATAGAGAATATATTGAATTTATAAAGTTATAAAATGCTAGAATTGCTTAAGTGGCAATTGAAAGTATTAATGCACTACTACCCTTAATTTATTAGGAAATGACTATAAAAAAATAAAGCGAGGGCACTAGAGGGTTAATCTCGCTAATACCCGTTGCATACATAAGAACGAGTACTTATATATATATATTATTAGTTTATTAGAATTATTTTTAATTAATTTTTGTTTAAGTTCCGCATAAACTAAGACCGCTTCAGGGCACTAAAGGTTTAATACTCGTTAGTTATGTGCAATCGAGTAAACAATTGAGGTATTCCCTGGCTGCGTTCGCATGCCACCAAACGACGTATGTATATATATACATAATAATTTTTTTAAAAATATTTTCTATGATTGTAAAAATGTTATTCGAAAAATATTCGATGAAAAATTCGAATGGATCGAGACATGAATCGATATTCGATTATTTATATTCAAATAGCAGAATATACTCGTTTTGTTGTAGATATAAACAATTTTCATTCAGAACAATAACAGAAATAGAAAATTAAAACAAAGAAAATAATAACTCGAAGAAAAAAGAAAGTCAACTATTATTCTATACAGATATAGATATATATATTTTTTTCTGTTGTTTTTGTACTGTATTTGGCAATAAAAAGAAAAGAATGGCACTCGTTTTGGGCTAAATAGTTTGCTAAAAAATATACAAGGGAAGGGTATCAAAAGACTTACTTGGGTTTGCAGACGAGTCAAGCCACGAATCCATAGAATTTGTCCAGCTCTCGGCTTCTTGTCCGAATCAATCGAATCGAATCGTTCTTCACCTAAATTCATCGCATCTGTATATTCCTCGGGATGTCCGCGACCCCACCTAAAATCATAATAATAGAAGAAAAGTGTATGCAAAAAAATATTTATCATTATTTAATTAAATATACTTAAGGCGAATGTGAATATAGTGCGAATGATTGAATCAATTGATTCCTCAAATATATAGATAACAGTATATAGTGTTTATAGATATATAAATAATAGTATAATAAAATAATAGTGATTATTTATAATTTAATCCAACGTATTTAATAATTTATTTTTTAAAAATTTAAATTATATTATTTATATTTTGATACCTTGTTTATTTATATATATATATAGTATATTATGATACTTTTAGTATTTTAAATTTTAAATTATAATATTTAATAGTTTCCTATATTCAGTGCAGTCTGATCATGAATTTAGGATTTTTATTGTATTTTTTTAAATTCGCCAGCAAACTGATAAGGGGCTACAAACTTTTTTGATTGAATAATTCATACAGCCTTTAAAATGTATAACAATCAGCAAACGAACCATTATGAACGGTAAAGTTCTGTTAGATAATTTCGTATGCTCCTCCAACAGAAAGAGAGCTGCCCGGTTGGGTGCGAGCCGCACCGAAACATGTTTCAAGAATATATGTTGGAGTGCGACGAACGAAGAAGTTCGAATGAGCTGCCATCGCTCCTCGCCCAGACGAATGAAATAATCACCAACCGAGCTGAGAGACGAGACAAATGGGGTTGACTGTGTGAACTATGCTGAAACATTTGTATTTGTATTTTTGCTATAGGCAGTTTTAAAAATGTATAGTAAAATTCCCTTGTTGGCAGTCTAAACAGGCTCTGCAAAAATTAATTAATCTACGGCTTGCCTAATCAGACTTACTTGTTAATTATATAACTTATATTATTATAAATAAATAAAACAAATTATGCAATTTTACTGCAGACTGATAAAAATAAATAAAAATCAATTTAAAGCATATTATAAATTATTAATCACAAGCAAATTAATTTAAGCATATAAAAGTATTATTCATCTGCAAATGAATTTATAAAAATTATAAAAATATTAAGCTGAATTTTTCTTACATACTTTAATTTTCATTAACCCAATCTATACATTATTACACCCAAAATATAGACTCGTTTCGAGTTAGTTTTTGGACTGATTGCTTCATGTTTTGTGTGATCGAAAAAAGATCCAAAAGATCAGCGTCGAACTTGTTAACCGCATACAACAGAAATCTTTTATTTATTTAAAATTAACATTAAATGATAGACAATTATTGGTTACGATTTAATAAAGAGCCAATTTTGCAAAGAGTAAATACCTACAACTTTGATAATACTTGTAATTTTTTAAATTTAATTTATAAAGCCGAAAATATTTAAATATAAGAATATGCAGTCATAACACATACTTAAATATAGAAAATAATAACACACTTTAAATTTAAAAATAAAAACAAATTGTAAACAGCAAGCAACAATTAACTAAATAATTATCTAACAATATTTATTTATTATTATTTATAATTATCTGCAATTTTGGTTGTGCGTGTCTTTGGTGCGTGTGTTGTGTGTGTGTATTTAAATGCAAGCCGAGAATTTCAAGCGCTTTACTCGTCATCGCTATTGGAGGGAGGAGGGAGGAACAGGCATAGGGAGAAATGAATTGTCACGTTTTTTCACATATATCATAAAGCAAGGGGACTGGACTGTGTAATGTGTTAATTTGTGTGTGTTGAGTTGGAGTGTCACAAGCCCTGTTCACAGTCATCGAAAAAATCAATAAGAATTTATGGAAAAAATAAAAACGGGACAACTCCGAACTGTTAATTCGCTTTTAATTGGTTAACAGTCATTAACATTTGGTATTAACACACTGTTAATCAATTGTTAATTCAATGTTATTCCACAGTTAGCTGCGTCATAGCTTTAAAATAATAAATTAGGCATATTAAATAAAAATTTTTAAATTAATTTTGAATAGTAAAGAAAATATTATATATATATATATAATATATATATTTATATAATATAAAATATATATATATAATAAATAAATAAAAATAAAATAAATAATATATATTTTTTGTAAGCCAAGTATTTTATTTTCGAACTAAAAACAGTGCATTGAGCGATGCGATATTATTATTATTATGAGGAGATATTGTTAAAACACATACAGGTAGATATAGATAGAAATACTCACGATAGAATTTTGGGCAGCTTTCTAGTGGGCACCGAGGTGATCAACTGGCCCCAGACAAGAGTACCAATGCCAAAAAAGACGCACCACAGCCATTGGTCCAGCGAAAGAGCCTTGGTTGAGAAAGCCATTTTGCCATACTGAATAATAAGAACCTGAAAAATTAAGATTAATAAAGGGTTAGTTAAACAGAAACGAATTGGAGTTAAACTCAAATAGACCTGTGAAATCATTGTGAATATCCAGATGGTGTAGAAAATGGGATTGGTGAAGAGACCCTCGACAACGTTACGCTGTCCGTGAATTTTTCTCGCATTGATTTCATTAAAAAGAGTCATCATAACAAACGTGTTGAAGATGATCGTGAAATGTTGTGTGGGTCCAGCATTCAAATCTTGTCCACGACCGGACTCAATATCTAGTATTAAGTCACCTAAAAGAGGAACGAATTATTAAAATATAATCTATATATATATATATATATATATATATATTATATATTATTATAAGTAAAACGCACCCACAAAGAGCAGCCCGAAGATGATGACCAACTGGTACAGGGCCTGTCCCAATATGTTCTTCATCATTGTGCGCGATATTAACGGTTTTGTGCGTCCATATGGCTTTCGGAGCAGTAGATCCGGTGTGGGCACTTCCGTTGCCAGGGCGAGAGAGGCCAGTGTGTCCATAATCAAATTCACCCATAACATTTGCACGGCCTGCAATCGAATAATCGGTAATTAATTTATTCTTTAATTAATATTGTATTCTGTTATTTATATACTTCTATTATTAATATCATGTTAATTGAATGTATTATTATTTGTTATATTTTTATTAATTAATTAATCCAATACCAATCCAATAAAATAATTTAAAAATACGCTATTTTAAACAGTGAACAAAATTTTATTACTATAACTAACGTCAATGTTTAACGACTAAATAATATTTTGAAAAATTAATATATAAATTTATTTTATATATAATATACACTGTAAATAAAATAAAATATATATATAATAATAATAAATCCACTCAGCATAAATAATGAATTGAATCTTGTGGAACACTGGGCAAGAAAAATATCATTAAATGAATGCAGGTCGAGTACCATTGAAAAATATATAAAACACAAATGGCAGTATTTACTGCCTGCACATTAATATAAAAATATGTGGTTGAATAGAAAATCGACAAATTCTCAATATATATTATCCACAAAATAATAACAAAAATATAAGAAACTAAAATAAAATCAAAATGAAATCAATACGAATTTTAAAATTTACATTTTGAAAATAACTATTTAATCACAATTATAATCAATATTTAATTTATATATATTTATTATAATTGATAAAGGACGTACCTTGAGTGGAGAATCCTGAACGGCACAGGCACCAATAAATGCAACAATGACGGCAACAACATTCACCGTTAGCTGAAACTGGAGAAACTTCGCAATCGAATCGTAAACATTTCGTCCCCACATCACCGCCTTCACAATGCTGCTGAAGTTGTCATCGGTGAGGATGATGTCGGAGGCTTCCTTGGCCACATCGGTACCAGCAATGCCCATGGCGAAGCCAACATCGGCTTTCTTGAGAGCGGGTCCATCGTTGGTGCCATCCCCCGTCACAGCGACCACCTCCCGATTATCCGTCACTGTGCTATCGATCATGCCTAAAATACAAAACAAATTATATTAATATATAAATAATAAATGGATTTAATTTAAGTTCAAGGCCAACCTTTGACTAGGGTATACTTGTCGGTGGGTGAGGAGCGGGCAAGTACACGCAATTTGGGCCAGACCTTGTCAAGCAGATGCTGCTGGATCTGTAAAATATATAGAAAAATTGGAATATTAAATATAATATAGATAACAATTTAGGAGAGTAATATAAATATAATACAATATAAATATGTGTAAAACAAGTTAATAGTTAAATTTAAATACATCACATAAAATTTAGAAAAGCAAGTTAGAATATGTTATAATGGACTCAGTTATAATATATGATTTATATATATATAACATATATATATATACATATAGATTAATCGATAACTTACATCACCATTGCTGTCGCGAATGCGTTGATTGAATTCTTTGCCCTCCAAAATGAGGAAATCATCGTTTGGCCGCAGAATGCCGCATTTCCCAGCAATGGAACGGGCCGTATTAATATTGTCACCGGTGACCATACGGACTGTGATGCCCGCCCTTTGGCACTTGCGAATGGCATCGGGCACCTCCGGTCGAACGGGATCTTCAATGCCCACCACACACAGACAGGTCAGGTTTGTCATAATATTCTCCTCGTCATCCCAATTGGGTTCGCCATCGATGTGCACCTCGTTGATGGCCGCTTTGCCGGGCACAAAGTCGCGATAGGCAACGGAAATGGTACGCAGACCGTCGCAGGCCATCGGCTCGATCACCTCGCGGATGAGGCGCTCCTGCATGTCCCGGGTGAACTTCTCCAGCGTACCTTCGTGCCCATAGATAAACGAACATCTGAAATAATATCGTAAGTTATAATTTAAATTTAATATATTATATAGTCACTTCTTCATTATGATCTCGGAGGCTCCTTTTGTGTAGAGACGATATCCGCCATTTGGTCGGGGGATCACAGTTCCCATGCTTTTGCGCACCGAGTTGAAGGTGTAGACGCGTGTGAAACGATCCTCAGGTATTTCGTCGCGTATAGATTGATATTTAACGCCCAAAGCCTGTACAAAACCGAGCAATGCGCACTCAGTTTTATTGCCCACCTGAATGGGTAAGTCTCCCGCATTTTGACCAGGCTGTAAGGTGTTACAATATTCATATCAATTAATATATACACAATACCTATTTACTACAACTATCGTATATTAAATGTCTACATATTATTCAAAATAATAAATTATCTTGAAGGGCACTGGACAAGAAAAATATCGATTAATTCCTTAAATTACTTAAATAATACAACTGTTCGACGCATAAAGCGTTTTTTATGCAAACATGAAACTTCAGATCTGGGCGGTGTTTAAACTATTTAATTTAGCCAATTTATTTATGTCTGAAATAAAAGCGCGCGACTAGCTTGCTTGAATCTCCAACTAGGCCTCTTCGATAGTGAAAACTATCGATATTTACTAAAATTACAATGTAGTGTTTACATAAATGAATAAGATCCAACAGAGTTATGTAAAGTAGTGATAAATTGACAAATTAACAGCTGATCATTCAATATCAGTTGTATTCAAATTAGTTTGACCAAACAACAACTATCAATAGTTAATGTCAACATATAATTATAAAAAATAATGTATGAATACAGACAGTATAAATAATAAACTTAAACTTGTAGCAACAACTAACGTCAAAATTAAACGTCTACATATTCATACACCCAATAAATAAATAAATTATTTAAAGAAAATCTATTAATCGAAAATATAAACAGTGAAAAAAAAACTATTTATATATATTTTATATATAGCAAATAATATAATAAACTAAATTGAAACAAGAGAGAATGGTGCAGTCGGGCGTAACCGACTGCGAATTACTTTGATACAATAAGTTAGTCCAGCAGATAACAAGTAGTAAAGAAGAGGGTGGGTGTAGCCAAGAAATACTCTCCAATTTCGCCTTTCAATTTGCGATAGATATAAGCTAGAAACGTTTCTTCAAAGTTTGATACCTGAAGTTCTTAAATTACGCGAGATATGAGATTTTTTAAATGTTTGGGGAGGGAGTGGGCGTAGCCGAAAAACAATATAAGAGAAGGTTTCTAGTAATCTTCCTTTCAAGTTTGGTAACTTTAGCTCTTAAATTACGGGAGATATAGGCATTGAAATTTTGCGGGCGGAAGTGGGCGATCTCTTAGGGGAGCTATCAGTAACATACTTTTAAAATTTGGTGACCAGCTTACAAAATTGTGGAAGATAAGCGCATTTCAGATTTCTTGGATTGAATCTCCTGGGGTGGCGGGTGTGGGCGTGGACTGCCGATCCTTGTAGGAGGTAACCATCAAGTCACCTTCCAAGTTTGGTCACAATAAACGGAATCTTGTATACACAAACTAATCCAGCTGGAGTACTAACAAAATCCTAAGCTTAATCTATATACAACTATCAATATTTAATATCTACATACTACGAAAAAATCCACACAGCATACATAACAAACTGAAGAATACAGCAATATACATATATCTTTGTATAAGTTCTTACCATTATATTGGAAGTATACGCAGAATTGACCGATATACCCATTGTGATCAGGTTGCCAACATGCTGCGGAATATCGTTTAACGTTGGCAAAACCTTGCACAGTTTCTCACAGATATAGGATTGGACGACAGTCATTCGATTTGTGGTCAAAGTGCCCGTTTTATCCGAGCAAATAGCCGTCGCATTTCCCATCGTTTCACACGCATCCAAATGACGCACCAAATTATTATCCTTCATCATTTTCTACAACAAAAAATATACAAATAATAAACATATATATATATATATATAAATAATAAACAAATATACATATATCGATTAACGCACCTTCACAGAGTAGGCCAGCGAGAGGGTGACAGCGAGTGGCAAACCCTCCGGCACAGCAACAACTAATACTGTAACTCCGATAATTAAATGCTTGACGAGATTATTGGCATAGGTATTCTTCCAGGGTTTCTCATCGATAACGAAAGTCTTCACACAGAACTGTATTATCAATATGATAACCGTGAGCACGGCTATCGTTGAGCCCGCATAGCCAATTTGTATCGCCAATTTGGTTAACTTCGCTTGCAGCACAGACTTCTCCTTCTTGTGGCCAGTTTCGGCGGCACTTGTCGTCGACGATTGCTGCACATGATTCCCATCCGATTCCGATTTGATGACATCGCCTCCGCCTCGAGGAGCTGCTGGTGCATTGGCTGCTATGGCTTTCATTGGTGTACGTCCATCAGTGTCACCTATATATATATATATATATATATATATATATATATATATATATATATATATATATTATTTATTTATAATTTATTAATAATTAATCTTTTTCAAAGTATTTTTATACCCCTGCAGACGATATTTCGGTGTCTATATGTTTTAATTTACAAATTTGATTCTTGTAAAATGTTGAAAATGTAAAAATTCTTTTTTAATTTGAATATTTTTTAGGATCAGTTAATTGCAGTGTTTAACGTTTATAGTTGCAAGGGTTTTCTTTTATATATTTATTTTGTGTTGCATTTAAATACCAAAGCTAAAAGTGGCAGTACCCTATATAGTAATTGTATTCCATTCTTGAACTATTTTAGGCATCTTTAGACACCTACTATCTAATACGCCACTATATATTTTGTAAAGTTGGCAAATGATTTCAAAAATACAACAATGTGAATTTAGTTATGTTTATGATGATATATATTTTGTTTGGGTATATCGATTACTATCAATATCAACATTTATGTTCTACGTCAACTAGAGAAACGATAGTCGATAAGAATTAGGATAATCGATAAGAATTTCATTGCTACAACTGTGGCATTGACGAATTGAAAATTATTGAAATAATTGAATATTGAAATCGATAAGGAATTGGAACCAATTTAAACCGAATTGACGATTGTTTTAATGGCATAATAACTGAAGGAAGATATATATGTAATACCCATTTAAAAAACCCGTTTAAAGCTCTGGTCTGCAAGGGCATTTTTGATCTTATGTGTCTTTTGGATTTGTTTTTTTTCATTTGTTTCATCATATATTTTTCTCAGTGTAATTATTGTAAAAAACTAACTGTAAATCTGTAGTAGTAGTATTATTATTTAAACTATTTTAAGTGAATTCACCTGTCAGGCTCTTGCTCTTTTGCTTGCTCGCCTTTTTAGCTTCTGAATTATTGACAATTTTTGTAATCAATCAAGGTTCGATCCATTTACGTCATTTTTATTTCGTTTTTTTCAATTGAATTTATTAATTTTTTTTTTGTGTTTTTGGTGGTGGTGGTGATTTGGTTTGTTGATTGATTGATTGGTTGGTTGGTTTTTTTTTTATTGGTAGGTAGATGAAGGAGTTTTCAAAGATGGGTCAATCAATTCACGTCATGCAATATTGGAATATGAAAAAATAAAAAATAAACCATAAACGATATATATATATATATATATAGAATATCAAGAAATTCAAGAATATCGATAAATTGGAGTTCATATTCTCTATGTATGTGTGTGTTGTGTAGGCTTTTGATGCTAACCAGTTCAATTAATTACTTAAACTAACTAAAATATACAATTTTCTAGCCTATTTTTTTTATATACAACACTTAAGTGATTTTTTTGTGTAAGTAAGTTGGATTATTGCTTAGTGTATTTGTATATACTTACTATACATATATATATATATATATATATATATATATATAAATATATAAAGGTGTAGATAAATTTAAATACGCACCCTTCTTCATCTTTTTGATTTCGGCCTCCTGTTCGTCGACGGCGGCGCCGAGCAGCGTGAAAATAATTCCGGCCTGCGAATTGACGCCGACAGCGGTGACAACCATCTTGCCACTCCCCTCCATCACGTGGGTCCCAGAGAGAACCATCGGATCCGAGTCGGCACCCTTCTTTACATGATCCGATTCACCGGTTAACGATGATTCGTCCACCTGAACAAATACATGACACAATGAACATTAATCAAATAAAGATAAGTAATTTAAAATATATAAATAATTAAATGAATAATAATATATAAATATTTAAATAAATATTAATGTTAATAACATATATTGCCCAAAGTCGCAAATGATCTATTAACAATTTTAATTGTTGCTTGTAAAAATTACTAAAATATTTAAGGCAAAGCTTCGCATTAAATAAATTAATGATTAATTGTTGAATACATTTTTAGGAATTTGCCAGCCTTTATTTAAAATTGCCATCCGCTATTTATATTTCTCGTTGTTGGGTTTTGTAGCTTAGAGTTCCATATAGTTAATCTTAAATATAATATTAATTAACAATGAATAATTAACAGCCATTATTAAAGTGTTTTATTTCGAATCCGTTTCAAAGTTCAGAATTCCAATCGATTATTTACGGCTTATTTCATTTATTTATTTAACTCGCTTTATTAATTACGGTTTAATTTATTTATTTAGTATAGGTTTCCTTAACCATTTTTTTTTTAAATAATCTCCGGTATTTGTTGTCAAATTATATACCTAATAATTTATTTCGTTAGCGATTTAGATTACCGTAAATATCTGATTGGCGTTCTTTCTGAGTTTTGTCCAATCTATTTTGCTTTCAAATAGGCCCACAAATCTTATAAATATTTCTTGTTTTTTAATTTAAATTTATATATTAAATATTATTTATAATTAATTTGATCTATTTTACTTTTGGTATTTTGCTGTATTGACTAACCTCAGTTAACATTAAATAAGTAATTAAACAGGTTTATAAATATATAAATAAATGAATATATAGGTAAATACATAAATAAGTTGAGAAGTATATAAATACCTTTAAATCATTGCTTTGGATAAGGCATCCGTCTGCGGGCAAAAGATCGCCGTACTTGATTTGAGCAATATCGCCGACTAGAATATCGCCAACCGATATCTGGCAGACTTCGCCGCCCCGAATCACGGAGAACTTGTGCTCTCCTTCGATGCGGTTCTGCAGACCCCGAAACTGTCGTTCCTTCGAGTAATCATTGAAAGCGGTCACAATCACGACGACAATCACCGAAATGAGAATGGCGAGACCCTCTATCCAACCATGATGTTCATCCTCCTCCTGAAGTAGAGCTGAAAATCAAAGAATATATATATTATATACACAATAAATAGAAACTAATTATATAACAAATATTTTAAATAAATACATACAAGATAATAGGAAATAAAGTAAATATAAAAATAAAAGAAATACTTTCAAATGTGTTTTTTTTTAAGTTTGTAAATTGAAGCAGCTTATAAATAAGTTCTTGGATGTAGTAGCAGACTAAAAAAAAATTAGTAAGAAAAAATAACAATTATTCTACGTAACGTTTTCAACTTATTCGAATTGAATTAAAACAAAAAAAAATTCTTTGAAAAACGTAGAAATTTTTAACAATATATATTATTTATAAATATATTTTAATAAAAATATTTGTTTTATAATAATTATTATTTTTATTATTATCATATAAATGTGAAATAAATTATATATATATATATATTTATTTTTTTTATATACAAATAAAGATTACCTTCATAATATAATAAAATATATCATAGTAGAGTATAGACTTACGCGCATCCTCATCGGCGGGCTTATAGAATGATAGACCGAGTGAAACT
This sequence comes from Drosophila macrothrix, assembly GCA_035042055.1. Lineage (NCBI taxonomy): Eukaryota > Metazoa > Arthropoda > Insecta > Diptera > Drosophilidae > Drosophila > Drosophila macrothrix. The sequence continues at coordinate 29,976 of JAWNLX010000589.1, forward strand.
AGCGCAGCTACCTCTAAGATAATAAGCGTGACATCCTGAAGCGCCTCCCAGACAAGAGTCAGAAACGTTTTCGGCGGTTTCGGTGGTATTACATTCGAGCCAAAAGTCTCACGTCTATGCTCCTCGTCCGCTTTCGACCCGCTAAGGCCTAAATCAATAAATAAAATTTGAATTAATTTAAATTTATTATTTATGAATATAATTTTTCAACCTTCATTTGGAGATGTGTAGAGTTTTTTGCATAACTCATGAATGCCACCGTATTCATTGATCTTCGCTATGCCTTCGCGGCCGCGATGCTCCATGATATCGCGTAATTGCTTAAGTGATACCCCATATTGCGCCGGTCTTCCATCGATTGTGGCCATTGGTTATAATATCTGTTCAAAATAAAAATATATATGCATATTTTACTAATATATGTCAATAGTTTAGATGCTAAATGTTTTATTGTAATGCAAACAAAAAAAAAGTTTTACTAGTTTTCTTTAACCTTGAAAAATACATATTAGTTAAATAAACCGATGAATACTTAGATACGGAATGTTTAAATACAAAGAAATAACAATCAACAACGTTAATCGCTGCAGCTGTAAATTAACAACCCCATCCCCCTTCTCATCCCTTCACGCTCTATATCGATTAATGCCCAACAAGTAGTATAGAAACAGGCAGACAAAAGCACGCGACTCGATCATATATACTTTTATAGGTTCTTATCCACACAGACACAGACACACGAACGTGTGCGTGTAATAAAAATGTCGGCGGTCAACGGCTCTGTTTAGCCTCACATAACAGACAGACACATACATGCACCTATATTTCGAAAATAAAACATTACCTGGGCAAAAAATCAAAAAAAGTTCAATGCGCAAGTTTTGCATGTAGAAAAAAAGCACACATTCGATATCGATAAAAAAAACACAATAAATGACTAAAAAATGTAAAGCACAAAGTAGTATAACAAATAAAAAATAATAACATAACTGGTTTGCATAAAAAAAAAGAAAAAAAAACACCTAGATAGTAAGTATAAACATGTATACGTATCTATATATATACATATATCTATGTGCTATCTATTACATAAGTGAACATGTCTTAACACGTCTAGATTAAAGCATGAGCTATGATGACGTTATAATGACGCAAAATGCTGCAGTGTAAAATAAAAAGGGGATTAAACCGGCTTCTTTTAAAGCCCGCATAATGCAGCTTTTCATATTTGATGACTTCACTGATAAGCATAGAGGTTACACATAAAATAATATAATTATAATGCATTCAAATTCAACAAGCGATTATAATACGAATCTCGCTGGGCCCGCCCGAATCCAAGATAATAATTGTCCAGTATTTTATGAGTACTTGGCCATGCATTCTTTGGAGATCAAAAAGCAATTGCTTATCACAACAGAGAGGCAGCAAAGAGCGAAAACAAAGAAGAAGCCAGAGCCAAAATATCGATAGCTTGCTTATCGCAAAATAAAATAATCTTTGTATTGAATGAAACTGCACAAATCCATTAAAAACAATATAAAATTGTTAATGCAGATCAGGAATACGTTTTTTTATATGTTCAAAATACCTTTTTTTTATGAAAGAATACATTTTAAGCAATTAGAAGAAAATTGCATTTTTTGCTTGTAAGAATAATATTTAATTATATATTCGCCATATATATTGACGTTGTTTTTATATCTATATCTTTGTGTAATTCTTTTTTATTTGTTGTATTTATATTCTTTTTACGAATTTGTTATATTCATGTATGTATCTTTCTTTATTTTAAGCCATGTATTTTTCACATAAGTTTTAATTGGCGTCGTTATTTAATATACATAAACGCACACACATATTCATGCATACATATATATGTATTTTTTCAACTGGACGCTATGCATAGCCAACTACACACAACACATGCATAAATACACACGCACATACATGCATATTTTGGCAAGGGCATGGGAAAAACTAAATGCAATTAGCTCTATGCAGAGCATTTTTGCTGTCCTTTTTAAGCCACACTTTCTATGTTTATCAATTATTTACAAATGGTGGGAGAGTGAGAGAGATAATACGAACGAATGTAAGCAGCAATTTTTGTTTAAAAAAAACACATTTTTTCACTCAACACGCAATTACGTCATACAGCACAGATTTTTCGTGTGCAAAGATTTTTAGTGCATATGTGTGTATGTCTGTTGTATGTGTGTGTATATATCTTGGCATTGGCATTCTAAAATTCTTTTGGCTTTGTCGGCTTTGGATTTTAGTTATTTTATGCAGAGCAAATCAAAATGGAAATGTACATATACATATAGAGTTATTACATTATTGATTTCTAACGGGGCAGGCTCAAAGATGACATATAACGGGATGATATCACTTTTATACAACATGTCTATGCCTCTATATACGTAGATTTGTATACATGCCTACACAAGCCAATAGTCTGTCAATGACATGTGTCTGCGTATGTATTTGCATCTGTATGTGTATGTATTTGTTATGTGTGTGTTGCGTATGCATTTGTTGTGTGTGTATGAGTATATATTTGTTGTGTGTTTGTGTAGGTACTTGTTGTGTGTGTTGAGTATGAATTTGTTGTGTGTGTATGAGTATGTATTTGTTGTGTGTGTTGAGTATGTATTTGTTGTGTGTATGTTTTTATGTGTGTATGTTTATATATTTGTGTGTGTGTGTGTATCCTATATGCAATATGCTCAATATTTGATACAAAGGAATGCTTTTGCGAAAATCTCCGTGCTTATACACAAAACTTGACATATATATATGTATTGATATTTGTTTTCACTTTAAGTTAATTATTTACCCAAATTTATTTGAGTTTTCGAAATCGAAATTATTTTTGTGGGTGTTGCCACGCGATTTAAATAAAACTGCAGTAGGCGAAAAAAAAAACCAAAATGGATACACAAAAAACGCAGCGCAAAAACAAGCTCAAACACAGCACGTATATTATTATATTAATATTATATATTATATATAAAACGTAAACATTTTATTTATTACCGTTGTCCTTTGACAACAAATATTATTTCCAGAAATGCTAGTATTTTTTTGTATTATCTTTTTTTTGCCAGCACACCGGATAAACTCGCAAGGTATACACAAATATAGAACAATGTGACCAGTTGGCGTTAAGCGCATAAAACACAAGCAATTATGAATAAAATATATTGCTGTTGGCGATAGTTTTAGTTGTTGTTCAACTCTTGACGATTGTCGACTGGTGTTGCCAGATCTTTAGCAGTCAATTATTTTAGTTTATGGTTTTGATGTTTTGAATACATATTATTTTAAAAAAAAAAATATATATATATATATATATATAAATAAATATATATATATATATACTTTATAAATGTCAAAAATTAAATAACGTATCTCTTAATTATCCTTAATTTATCACACTTTTATATTTATAATAGTATTAATAAGAAGTCTCACGCTTTTTAAGGTCACTGACTTAAGTCACTTTTCTTTATTTTGGTGGTCATCACTCACACTTTTTATAACTTTTTATCGAGTAGAAGACGAGAGCAGCAGCAGCAACTGGGACTTTCACTAAGTACAAACGAAGACTGCGCTCCGCTTTGCAAGCCAGCCTCCTATTTATAGCCTATTTGTGATACACTTGTACCAGTGTGTAAATTTGTACCTAATATGAACCCACTTACCCAGAGTGACAGTTATTTGTCCTGCTTATCGCAGTGTAGCTGCATGTTTTATATGTTGTTTTCTTTCATCAGTCTTTTGTTTGTTTTGACTACGTTAACAATGCGGCGTTCTTCTTCTTTGTCTTGATTTGCGTGGGAAGCGCATAAAAATCACAATATATCTTATCAGATCTCAGCTGTATGCTGATGAATGGAACAGAAATGAAAGATGTATATATAAATATAATAATATTAAATAATTAATAATTAATGAAAAATTGGGATTATATATTTTAGGTATATTATTTTGATGCAGCTCTGGATGCTGGCAGTGTGAATAGCCTGTTTCACAGCTGCGCATAATGGCCGTTAGCTGTCGCTTTACATCTAGTGTCAATAGCGAGTTTTATTATGCACCAAAACAATACCAATAACTCTGTATTTTAACAAACATACTTGTTTTTACTTAACATATATACTTAATATATTTTTATATTCTAATTATTTCATTTATAATTTTTTAAAATTATTATTATTATTATTATTGCAAAAACTGCAATCGCTTACGTAAATGCGATAAGCAGCATTACGGATTATCTAAAACGTAATGAACAGTTACAGTTACAGTTACATACACACAGCCACAAGTACTTCTATGTATGCGCATGTGTATGTGGATTCGTAGTTCAATTGCTCACCTACCAAAAAACGCAGAGAATTTAGATAGCATAAGCGTCAAACACACAAAGCACTAAACACAACACGTATAAAAGTTGCACGTATTTTGTATCAGCACATCGGGACATTAAAAAAAAACTATATAGTTAATAGTTTATTTTGTATTTAATTGAGCCCCCTTTTAAGGCAATTGCATACTTTCAGGCGTAGAAAACAATCGATTGCAACTATGAATTTGTATTCGTGCTATTTTTTTTCTAAACTATATGCAAACAGTATATCGATTATTTTTAGAAAGAAAATTGAGACTCGGAAAAAACCTGATGCACTTTTTCGTCGATTTGAAGCCTCTATGTATTGTCTGCTTAGTGATATTATTTAAAATTATCAATAAAAATTATGTTTTAGTTTTATTGTGTGTATCGATATATACTTAAAATGTATTTGAAATGAATTCATTCAAGTTATATTTTTATTTTTTCATAAAAACATCGACAAACAAATTATATGAATAAAATTATTAGTTATTGCTTAGCTTATTATTTTATCCTTGATATCCTCATATATAAACAATTTATTGAAGTAATATTTTTATTGAATATTTTATTTTATTGTAACAATATATATACAAAAAATATTGTTTTCCTATTAATTATTAATGCTAAATTATAGTTTAGTTTTAAATGTGCATATTATCCATTACAGTTATATTTTTATTTTATACTTAATTTATATTTAAACAAAAAATATTGTTCTTCCCTCGGTAGCCAAATTGAGTTGCGCTTATCGATATATCGATATGTTGGGTAGCAACCTTAGTCAACAGAGCAACTCTCCCAGCGCTGATGCACAGCGATGATCCAGTTCGGCTCCCTGGCTGAGACCTTTTTGAGTTGCCTCTGTGTGTGTGTCGTTTTCTTCGGCTTTTGTTGCGCGTTGTATGTGTGCACGAATTTTGGAGTGTGTCGCATTTACAGTTTTTATTGACTTACATTTCAATTTCAATAAAGTGCAATTGTTAATTTGGACATTTGTGTGATAAAATGGCACCAAAATTTTGATACCGATTTTTGATGAGCGTCGTCGTCCATTTGACGACATTGCCTGGTCAACATAAATTGTTAGCATCAATGCAGCAATCACAGTGCTTAATAATAGTTTATTTCGTATTCATTTACATTTTTAATATTAACTTGACTAATTTTTTTTAGTTTTGACAAGCAAAAAGATGATTTTGAATTGTAAACAAATATATAAAAAACGAATAATCTGTTGAATTGATATGTAAATGAATGCCACCTACCAAATTGATAATCCTAATAATAATAATACGTTGGCCAATAATCAATTTGGTTTTCGTTGGAAACGCGTTTTAAATCCAACGGGGCCGCAGCCGCGTCCACGCCACGGTCATCGTGCCATAAATATCAAGGAATTAATGGTCGTTTTTGGTGGCGGCAACGAGGGAATTGTCGATGAATTACATGTTTATAATACAGGTATTTATTTTTTGTGATTTTAAATGAGTTTTTTTTTATTTCGAGATCGTTGCTTGTATGTCAGCAACGCAGGGGACATGATATACTTTGCCACTAACGGCAATTGAGAACATCGTTGTAGCTATGTTTCGTGCTGTGCTATGAAGCTGACTTTCACTGCACAATTTGGTGTCGATGTTCATGGAGCTGCACTATCGTCACACTACAATCGATATTTAAAAACACGGTATATCTAGTCACGACTGCCAATCTGAGTCGACACGCAACAATTGATAATTTCAATTGCTAATTGTCAATTTCCAATTATTAATTTTGGTCACCAATCAATGGCAATGGCTGAAGGGCGATGTGCCAAATGGTTGTGCCGCTTATGGACTTGTGGAAGGCACCCGCATGTTTGTCTTTGGCGGCATGATTGAATATGGCAAATATTCAAATGAACCTTATGAGTTGCAAGCAACCAACTGGGAATGGCGCCAAATGTATCCAGAGACGCCGGATAACGGTGTCACACTCTGCCCCCGGTTGGGGCACAGCTTCACTATGGTCGGCGAGAAAATATTCCTGCTTGGCGGACTGGCCAATGAATCGGATGATCCCAAAAATAATATTCCCAAGTAGGTGGCAATTATTAAATTATATTAGTAGTTGTAAATAAGTTGCCTTTTTTCTACTTTGGTTTCTTTGCAAAAAAAATAATTATATTTATTAGTATGTAGCAATTAATGTTAATTTTATTAGTGGTTTGTTTAATACCAAAAAATTCAATGGTGCCAAAAATATATTTATTAGTTGTTCGTTTGGATTAAAATATAAATCTTATTAAATTAAAAATACATTTTTATATTCAATATCCCAAATAAAAAATATATTTAATTCAAAATCAAATTTATATTTGGAAATTTATAAATAAAGGAAATTTTGACTACCACTTTTGAGACGTCAAAAACTAGAATTTAAAGCAAAAATAAATATAAAATGAGAGTAAGGAATTTCTCATTTAAATATTTTATATTAATAGTGTTCATTTTTTAAATTTAAATTACTTTTAGATATCTGAATGATTTGTATATATTGGATACGCGAGGCATGCACAGTCACAATGGCAAAATCCGCCTCCCCGGGAATCGCACACGGGTATTTCGTTTACGAGCAAATTGAGTCTACTCGTCTACTGCGGAATGAGCGGTTGTCGCCTGGGCGATTTGTAGTTGCTTGACACAGGTATTTCTGTATTGCGAATTATATATATATTAATTATTATAATTGTTTTCCATTTGGTTTTTTTTTTACAGATTCCATGACTTGGGAGAAACCAAGAACTCGAGGACACCACTTCCGCGATCCTTGCACAGTTCGACAATGATTGAAAATAAAATGTATGTTTTTTGGCGGCTGGGTACCACTGGTGATAAATGACTCGATGGCGATAACAGAACGTGAATGGAAATGCATAAATACGCCGTACTTGATTTGGGTATCTACTATATAGTATATATATATATTGTATATTATAATAAGCTTTTTGTGTAGATATGATGACGTGGGAGAATGTCACCCTGGACACCATCGAGGAGAATGTGCCCAGAGCACGAGCCGGGCACTGTGCCGTTGGCGTTCAGAGTCGTCTCTATGTTTGGCCGGAGCGAGATGGTTATCGCAAAGCTTGGAACAACAAGGTTAGGGTGAGATGATTTACACTTATGACTGATTTTAATAATATGTATATATATAAGTATAATATATATATTTAAATAAGTATATATTATTTATATACCTATAAGCCAAAGTGTGCAGAGTGTAAAGAGGTAAGCTCAAATGTGAACATATAAGCACTCAAAAGGGCAATATGTATATATATATATATTTATATTTTATATATATTTTTTTTTTAATATATTCCAAGGACTAAAAACAAATTTTTCAAAATTCAAGTTTCATTTTAAATGGCTTAAAAAAATAAAACTGAAATATTGGCCAATGTAAAATTGATAGCAGATTTGGATAAATCTATAAAAAAAAAAATTAAAAATATAATAAATTAAACTAAATCAAAGTTGAAAGTTCTGAGTTTCTTAGAAATCTATACGATTAGGTTGGTCATATTTATGTCATTTTCATTTTTTAAATTTAAATTACTTTTAGATATCTGAATGATTTGTATATATTGGATACGCTAGGCATGCACAGTCACAATGGCAAAATCCGCCTCCCCGGGAATCGCACACGAGTATTTCGTTTACGAGCAAAGATACGGGCAAATTGAGTCTACTCGTCTACTGCGGAATGAGCGGTTGTCGCCTGGGCGATTTGTGGTTGCTTGACACAGGTATTTCTGTATTGCGAATTATATATATATTAATTATTTTAATTGTTTTCCATTTGGTTTTTTTTTTTTACAGATTCCATGACTTGGGAGAAACCAAGAACTCGAGGACACCACTTCCGCGATCCTTGCGCAGTTCGACAATGATTGAAAATAAAATGTATGTTTTTTTGGCGGCTGGGTACCACTGGTGATAAATGACTCGATGGCGATAACAGAACGTGAATGGAAATGCATAAATACGCCGTACTTGATTTGGGTATCTACTATATAGTATATATGTATATATATATTGTATATTATAATAAGCTTTTTGTGTAGATATGATGACGTGGGAGAATGTCACCCTGGACACCATCGAGGAGAATGTGCCCAGAGCACGAGCCGGGCACTGTGCCGTTGGCGTTCAGAGTCGTCTCTATGTTTGGCCGGAGCGAGATGGTTATCGCAAAGCTTGGAACAACAAGGTTAGGGTGAGATGATTTACACTTATGACTGATTTTAATAATATGTATATATATAAGTATAATATATATATTTAAATAAGTATATATTATTTATATACCTATAAGCCAAAGTGTGCAGAGTGTAAAGAGGTAAGCTCAAATGTGAACATATAAGCACTCAAAAGGGCAATATGTATATATATATATATTTATATTTTATATATATTTTTTTTTTAATATATTCCAAGGACTAAAAACAAATTTTTCAAAATTCAAGTTTCATTTTAAATGGCTTAAAAAAATAAAACTGAAATATTGGCCAATGTAAAATTGATAGCAGATTTGGATAAATCTATAAAAAAAAAAATTAAAAATATAATAAATTAAACTAAATCAAAGTTGAAAGTTCTGAGTTTCTTAGAAATCTATACGATTAGGTTGGTCATATTTATGTCATTTTCATTTTTTAAATTTAAATTACTTTTAGATATCTGAATGATTTGTATATATTGGATACGCTAGGCATGCACAGTCACAATGGCAAAATCCGCCTCCCCGGGAATCGCACACGAGTATTTCGTTTACGAGCAAAGATACGGGCAAATTGAGTCTACTCGTCTACTGCGGAATGAGCGGTTGCCGCCTGGGCGATTTGTGGTTGCTTGACACAGGTATTTCTGTATTGCGAATTATATATATATTAATTATTTTAATTGTTTTCCATTTGGTTTTTTTTTTTTACAGATTCCATGACTTGGGAGAAACCAAGAACTCGAGGACACCACTTCCGCGATCCTTGCGCAGTTCGACAATGATTGAAAATAAAATGTATGTTTTTTGGCGGCTGGGTACCACTGGTGATAAATGACTCGATGGCGATAACAGAACGTGAATGGAAATGCATAAATACGCCGTACTTGAATTACATGTTTATAATACAGGTATTTATTTTTTGTGATTTTAAATGAGTTTTTTTTTATTTCGAGATCGTTGCTTGTATGTCAGCAAAGCAGGGGACATGATATACTTTGCCACTAACGGTAATTGAGAACATCGTTGTAGCTATGTTTCGTGCTATGCTATGAAGCTGACTTTCACTGCACAATTTGGTGTCGATGTTCATGGAGCTGCACTATCGTCACACTACAATCGATATTTAAAAACACGGTATATCTAGTCACGACTGCCAATCTGAGTCGACACGCAACAATTGATAATTTCAATTGCTAATTGTCATTTTCCAATTAATAATTTTGGTCACCAATCAATGGCAATGGCTGAAGGGCGATGTGCCAAATGGTTGTGCCGCTTATGGACTTGTGGAAGGCACCCGCATGTTTGTCTTTGGCGGCATGATTGAATATGGCAAATATTCAAATGAACCTTATGAGTTGCAAGCAACCAAATGGGAATGGCGCCAAATGTATCCAGAGACGCCGGATAACGGTGTCACACTCTGCCCCCGGTTGGGGCACAGCTTCACGATGGTCGGCGAGAAAATATTCCTGTTTGGCGGGCTGGCCAATGAATCGGATGATCCCAAAAATAATATTCCCAAGTAGGTGGCAATTATTAATTTATATTAGTAGTTGTAAATAAGTTGCCTTTTTTCTACTTTGGTTTCTTTCAAAAGTAATAATTATATTTATTAGTATGTAGCAATTAATGTTAATTTTATTAGTGGTTTGTTTAATACAATACATAAAGGCGTCAAATCAATAAAAAAGTGTATCCGGTTTTTTTTAGAATCTCTGGGCGCAATTGTGCCCAGACGGCAACGCGTCGAAAATTTTGCAGTGGTCAGCGTGTCATTTATTCGTTATTTTACTTGACTTTGCTGCGACAACATCGCAGAAAAACTCGGCGCTTTATGAGCATGGGTGTATGGGTACGAACAGGTACACTGCAAACTGCGTGCAGAGATTCGGATGAAATAATCAATAAAAATGATCGTTTTGTTTTATGGTTGATATCTTTATATATAAACAATAATTTATTGAAGTTGTATCTTTATTGACTATTTTATTTTATTATAACGCTTAATATGTAAACAAAAAAATATTGTTTTGCTATTAATTATTAATGCTAAATTATAGTTTAGTTTTAAATGTGCATATTATCCATTACAGTTATATTTTTATTTTATACTTAATTTATATTTAAACAAAAAATATTGTTCTTCCCTCGGTAGCCAAATTGAGTTGCGCTTATCGATATATCGATATGTTGGGTAGCAACCTTAGTCAACAGAGCAACTCTCCCAGCGCTGATGCACAGCGATGATCCAGTTCGGCTCCCTGGCTGAGACCTTTTTGAGTTGCCTCTGTGTGTGTGTCGTTTTCTTCGGCTTTTGTTGCGCGTTGTATGTGTGCACGAATTTTGGAGTGTGTCGCATTTACAGTTTTTATTGACTTACATTTCAATTTCAATAAAGTGCAATTGTTAATTTGGACATTTGTGTGATAAAATGGCACCAAAATTTTGATACCGATTTTTGATGAGCGTCGTCGTCCATTTGACGACATTGCCTGGTCAACATAAATTGTTAGCATCAATGCAGCAATCACAGTGCTTAATAATAGTTTATTTCGTATTCATTTACATTTTTAATATTAACTTGACTAATTTTTTTTAGTTTTGACAAGCAAAAAGATGATTTTGAATTGTAAACAAATATATAAAAAACGAATAATCTGTTGAATTGATATGTAAATGAATGCCACCTACCAAATTGATAATCCTAATAATAATAATACGTTGGCCAATAATCAATTTGGTTTTCGTTGGAAACGCGTTTTAAATCCAACGGGGCCGCAGCCGCGTCCACGCCACGGTCATCGTGCCATAAATATCAAGGAATTAATGGTCGTTTTTGGTGGCGGCAACGAGGGAATTGTCGATGAATTACATGTTTATAATACAGGTATTTATTTTTTGTGATTTTAAATGAGTTTTTTTTTATTTCGAGATCGTTGCTTGTATGTCGAGCAAAGCAGGGGACATGATATACTTTGCCACTAACGGTAATTGAGAACATCGTTGTAGTTGTGTTTCGTGCTATGCTATGAAGCTGCACTGTCACTGCACAATACGATACATCATAGAGGGACTTACGATTGTGAGTCGATATGCATGCAGCTTCACTGTTTAACAACACTGTATATTTAGTCTTAACTTCCAGTCGCGTGTTGAACACTTTACTATCGCTAAGCACATTTGCAATTTGGTGTCGATGTTCATGGAGCTTCACTATCGTCACACTAAAATCGATATTTAAAAACACAACATATCTAGTCACGACTGCCAATCTGAGTCTGCACGCTACAATTGATAATATCAATTGCTAATTGTCAATTTCCAATTATTAATTTAGTCACCAATTAATGGTATGTGCCGCTTATGGATTTGTTGTGGAAGGCACGCGCGTATTTGTCTTTGGCGGCATGATTGAATATGGCAAATGTTCAAATGAACTTTACGAGTTGCAAGCAACCAAATGGGAATGGCACAAAATATACCCAGAGATGCCGGATAACGGTGTCTCATCCTGCCCACGGTTGGGGCACAGCTCGACGATGGTCGGAGTCCTGTTTGGCGGACTGGCCAATGAATCGGGTGATCCAAAAAATAATATTCCCAAGTAGGTGGCAATTATTAGTTAATATTAGTAGTTGTAAATAAGTTGTAGTTTTTTCTACTTTGGGTTCTTCGCAATAACAATAATTATATTTCTTAGTAAGTAGCGATTAATGTTAATATTATTTTTTAAAAAACCGAAAAACAATATTCAATTGTTGCTAAAAATATATTTATTATTTAAAGCTTATTAAATTAAAAATAAATTTTCATATTTTTAAAATTCTAATTTTCGACTATCCCTCAGTCGAAACAGAAAAATCTTAAATACAAAAATTAAATTAAATTCATAATTACGTTGGTTAACTATAATTTTCGACATAGCAAAGCCCCAAATAAATAATAAAAATATATGTAATTCAAAATCAAATTTAATATTTTTAAATTTATAAATGAACTTTTTACTACCACTTTTGAGAAGTCAAAAAGTAGAATTTAAAGCAAAAATAAATATAAAATGAGAGTAAGCAATTTCTCATTTAAATTTTCTATATTAATAGTGTTCATTTCTAAAATTTTAATTACTTTTAGATATTTGAATGATTTGTATATATTGGATACGCGAGGCGTGCACAGTCAAAATGGCAAATGGATAATACCCAAGACATTTGGCGATAGTCCGCCTCCCCGGGAATCGCACACGGGTATTTCGGTTACGAGCAAAGATATGGCCAAATTGAGCCTACTCGTCTACGGCGAAATCAGCGGTTGTCGCATGGGCGAGTTGTGGTTGCTTGACACGGGTATTTCTGTATTGCGAATTATATATATATTAATTATTATAATTGTTTTCCATTTGTTTTTTTACAGATTCCATGACGGGGGAGAAACCAAGAACTCGAGGACAAGCCCCACTTCCGCGATCCTCACACAGTTCGACAATGATTGCAAATAAAATGTATGTTTTTGGCGGCTGGGTACCACTGGTGATAAATGACTCGAAGGCGACAACAGAACGTGAATGGAAATGCACAAACACGCTCGCCGTACTTGATTTGGGTATATACTATATAGTATCTATATATATATATATATACATTGTATATTATAACAAGCTTTTTGTGTAGATACGATGACGTGGGAGAATGTCACCCTGGACACCATCGAGGAGAATGTGCCCAGAGCACGAGCCGGGCACTGTGCCGTTGGCATTCAGAGTCGTCTCTATGTTTGGTCGGGGAGAGATGGTTATCGCAAAGCTTGGAACAACCAGGTTAGGGTGAGATGATCTACACTTATGACTGATTTTAATAATATGTATATATATAAGTATAATATATAGATTTAAATAAGTATATTTTATTTATATACCTATAAGCCAAAGTGTGCAGACTGTAAAGAGGTAAGCTCATATTTGAATATATAAGCACTCAAAAGGGCAATATGTATATATATATACATATTATTATTATTATTATTGGGGAAGCTGCACCGCGACCTATTTGATCTATTGTGCCCTCTTCTGAGCTTATAGCTCCTCCATCAGCCCCAACTCCCGTACGAACGTAAGGATCTTTATTGGGTTGAGGTCTTCTATGTCTTTGCAATTCAAGACATGGGCCCCTAGGATGCTGCTCCTTCTTCTAGCTAAGGCGACACATTCTGCCAGGATGTGCACCGAGGATTCCTCCTCTCTTTCACAAAACCTGCAGAGATCGCTACTGTATATACCCAATTTTGTCAGGTGACTCCTTAGTCTACAGTGTCCTGTCAGTAGACGGGTAAGTATCCTAAGGCTGTTCTTTCCCATGGTTATAATCTGTTTAAATCGAACAAGATTATAACCACCTAGGAGACATCTGGCTTGTCGGAGTCCCACTGTCTCCGACCAGCTCTGTTGCCGTCTCTGCCTCTCCTCGTTTCTAAGTTCCAGCCGTATAGTGTGCCTCCCTATGCCACAATACGGTTCTGGTCCTGTTAGGGGCCTTCCTGCCCCCATTCTTGCTTGTCAGCCGCCTCGTTTCCCGCTATGTCCCCGTGGCCCGGGACCCATCGTAGGGTGAGCCTATTGTGAGTCCCGAGTAGGTCTAGCTTTGAACGAACTTCATGGACTACCTTCGATGTTATCTTAGTCCCCATTATAGCTTTCAATGCTGCTATCCTATCTGATAGTCAAGGATGGATATATCCGTATTCCGATAGTTACGTTCTATATTAAAGTCGTCACATCTCCCTATCGCACATACCTCAGCCTGAAATATGCTGTGTATATACATATATATATATATATATATATATATATATAATTATATCTTATAAATATATATATATATATATTTTTTTTTTTTAATATAGTCCAACAAGGACTAAAAACAAATTTTACAAAATTCAAGTTTCATATTAAATGGCTTAAAAAAATAAAACTGAAATATTGGCCAATGTAAAATTGATAACAGATTTGGGAAAATCTATAAAAAAAAAAAACTAAAAATAAAATAAAAACTAAAGTTGAAAGTTCTGAGAGTCTTAGAAATCTATACGATTAGGTGGGTCATATTTATGTCACAGTGTTAAATGAGCTCAACGTTTTTATGTCATATTAAGAAAGAAAACCATTAAAAACGAAAATAAACGTTAGTAGCTTAGTGATAATATTGTAAAATGTGATTAAATGAAACTATTTATTATTTATTTTTTTTATTTATGGTAAAATAAAAACTATAACTAGAAATATATTAAAATATTAACTAGAAAATTACTTTGGAATATGTAAATATATTTGTTTTGAAATATCAACAAAATAATATATATCCTTATTTAATATATTTATGTTTGCATGTATATTAATATATTTATTTATATAATTATTTCCAAGTCATGATAAATTTTGAATGTTAAGTGAATTATTTATTATATTGTTATAATTAAATTATTTTTATTATTTGTTGCAGGTGTGTTGCAAGGATCTGTGGTATCTCGAGGTGACGAAGCCGCTGTATGCTGTCAAAGTGGCGCTGGTGCGTGCCTCAACCCACGCGCTGGAACTCTCCTGGACGGCGACAACATTTGCGGCAGCTTACGTGTTACAAATACAAAAAATCGAACAGGGTCCGGTGAGTGCCACAAAGCAGCCGCTAGCTCAGAGTGTGACGAATGCAGGTGCCATTAATGGAGGCGTCACAGATTCTGCTGCAACAACAGCGCCAACTGCAAGTGCAGCTTTGAAATTCGATAAGAGCCCGATTTCTGTGTTGCATCTAAATGAGGCAAAAACGCCGGCCGCAGTGTATGTGGCACAAACGTCAGCGTCGCAACTAAAGCCGATATTGGCTGCCACAACTGTGGCAACTGTGCAACAACAACAGCCACAATTATCCATCATAAGCAGCACAGCTGCAACAACAAACAGCAGCAGTGGCGTGGCGAGTGGCGTTGCTGCTGCCGGTGGCATCTTACAGAAGTTTCGGCCCAAAGATGTGGCAAGTGGCACGCCCAGTAATATACTGCAACTCAGCTCGTCGCCGAGTTCAACTGGTGGCGCCTCCTTGCGCATTATACCGAGTGTTGCAACGTCAGCTGGCCAAACTTTGCGGCTTGCCACAAGCAGCAGCAGTGGCAGCTACGGTACCACCAGTAGCGCCACAACAACAATACTAAAAGCGACAACAGCTGCCACAATGCAACAACAACAACAGCAACTGCAACACTCAACGGCAACAACAACTGCGACTGCAACAACTTCAATCGGTGGCAAGCAGTATTTTATACAGAAACCGTTAACACTCGCCTCCAACGTGCAGCTACAGTTTGTGAAGACGAGCAGCGGTGGCATGGCTGTGCAAACATTGCCAAAGGTAAACTTTAATATTGGCAAGGGTGCTGCAACAACGGGGCAGGGGCAAGTGCAGGTGCCGGCACAGGCACATGCTGCAATATCCATTTGCAATCAACAACATGCCTCGGCGCCTGGTGGATCGACACAAATACAGGTAATTACTCAATAATTACTATTAACTGGTAAGTATTTAATAATTGTAGAAATATTTAAAAATTGGTTGAAAATTCTTAGCTAATAAGATAATTCTGTTAATCCTCAACTACTAATTATAAATATTATCGCAATTAATTGGTTAATAATTGGTAATTAATCAATTAGTAATTGTAAATATTTCAAGTGTGTATTAAGTATTCAAGAATACCCAAAGTTGAATCGGCAAGAGATTGAAATTTGGCATTGGAAATATTATCACAAAAAAGAAATGTTTTATTTCGTAAGTTTATATTATACACATTTAAAGAGAACATAAAAATTGAATAATTTAACTACAAAAAATAGTTAGACCGCCTAACTTGAGATAGGACGAAGAGCAAAACGTAAGCATTCCATTTGAACAGATTCCAGGACTTTGCTGAATCGGAGAATATTGTGGAGCAAGAATTCTAATCCAGATTTGAAAATTTAAATGAAGAGATATTTTTTATCGTAAATGTCTCATCGAAATTCTTGACGCTGAATTTAATATGAGATATAAAATATATATACTAAATATAAATACTATTATTTATTTTATAGCTCCTGCAATTGAGAGATTAAAATTTTTTTTTTTTTTTTTTAGTATTACTAATTGAGATATTAATAACTTCAACTATTTTAGATTGCTGCTGGTGGCAGCTTGCAGCCGAAGACAGTGATGGCCTCTGGCACAATAACAACTGCAACTGCTGCTGGCAATCAACTGGCGCAGCTGCAACAACAACAACAACAACACCATCAACAACAACAACAACAACAGCACCAACAACAACAACAGCAGCAGCAGCAACAACAACATACACAAAAGTCACTGGTGTCGGGCAATGTGCTAAAATTGGTGTCGCCACACAGCGTTGCCGGTGGCAAGTTGATAATGAAAAACTCAAACATATTGCAAATGGGCAAAGTGACGCCAAATGTGATGGGTGGCAAGCCGGCGTTTGTCATCACCAGCAACAAACAAGGCGCCCAATTGGGTAATCAGCAAATAATCATTGTTACCACGGGCACAACAGGTTTGAGGAGCGTGTCCTCCACTGGTGCCGGTACAGCAGTCATGAGTAGCGCCGGCAGCAATGCCACAAATATTGTCAGCATTGTTGGCTCTACGGGCACAACAGCGACACCCTTGGCTGTTGGTGGTGGCGCCACAACACGTACCGTTATCTCTGCCACGCCGACCAATATGAAAATGGTGCGTAATTTAACAGGTACCGCCGGTATTGCTGGCAGACCCATTACTCTAACGCTGCCCACCTCAACGACAACAACAACTCAACTGATAACTGCCGGCAATTCTGCGCAGAAGTTGCAACAGAAGACGGCGGTTTATATTGGTGGCAAGCCGGTCACTGTGATGAGTGCCTCAAATGCGGCAGCCAGCACTCCCGGCACCAACAAGCTGGTCATGCGAAAGGGTTTCGTCAATATTTTCAATGCGGGCGGCGTCGCAACTGCTGCGGGTCAACGAACTGTGACCCTCTCAGCGCGGGGTGCTCCCCTTAAGACCACAACACCCATTATACCTCTCAAGCAGAAAGACAAAATTGTCGAGGCAACAACAACAACAACTCAGCAGCAGCAACAGTCGATTAATATTGCCAAATTGGCCGATTTGGATGCGGATCCCATGGATGATATTATTGAGCAACTAGATGGCGTCGATGATTCATTCAGACAGCCAAAGGATGATGAGCATATTGATGATAAGGTGGCGAGGGATAAGCAGGAAAATGCCAAATCTACATCCACACCCGCTTCAACATCGGCACCAGGATCTGAGACGCTGCTGGATTTGGAGAAAGCAGCTGTAAACGATGATGTTTCTGGTGTTAGCAGCACGACGGATCTGCAGCATACGGCACAAGCATGTCCGGAAGAGAATATGGATACAAATGTAAATATATATATTTGTTATTATTAATGTTTTTATTATTATTATTATTATTGTTATTATTAATATTAATGATATTATTATGAATGTTATTCTTATTATTAATAATCTCTCTCTCTGATTATTTATAACCTCTGCCTTAATTTATAGGCCAATCTCTCAGTGGCAGCAGCTGCTGCTGCTTTGACTACAACTGGAGCTGATTGCAATCAGCCGACTGCATCGGAAACGGAGGCTGCCAATATATTGACGACGATCAAGTCAGGTGAGGCTTTGGTGCTGCTGAAGGACACAACCATATCGACGACAAGCGAATCGGAAGCAGATAAATCCCAATTACCGCTAAACGTGCAGCGTCAGCATCAGCATCATCATCAAAACGGTGAGTTGTGCTACAAAATATATATAAAATTGATTATATATATTTAATTAACATTTATTTTTCAGTCGAGGGCTCCCAATTGGATGCGTTGGCATCGGCAGCTGTGATGCAGGCGGCGACTGCTTCGGCGGATTCCAGTAAAACGGTAAAAAGTCTGCACGATGGCAGCTCCTCCTCCGCCTCCGCCTCTTCAGTCAGCCAATTCAGCTATAACAAATCGAATGAACAAACTAAAAGCAGCAACAACAATAACGACAACAATGTAAGTGAGAAAGCAAATAAAGAATTCGCTAGTCGAAAGAGAGAGAGATCGATGAATTGATACCCTGCATTTATTTTATTTATTTATTATTTATTTTACTTGTTTATTATTTACTTTTTTTAATTTATTTTATTTATTTATATAACCTATTATTTTATATATATTTTTATTTATTTATTTGACTTATCTATTATTTATTTATTTATTATTTATTTATTTATTATTTATTATACTTTTTATTATTGGTTTATTTTTAGTTTAATTATTTATTTGACTTATTTATTATTTATTTTTAAATTGATCGTTATTAGTCGAAGCCCATATCAAAAGGGTTAGAGCTAGATTGAATCGGCTTTTGATGTTGGTCTCTATATATATAAATATATATACATTATAAAGCTGATCTGCTTCTGTCTTTCCGAAATTAATTCAAATATAAATCCTGCTTTATATTTGAATTAATTTTTTTTATTAATTATTTCGCTCATAAAAATCAAATTTAGAAAAGTTAAATTGATGTAATTTCTAATCAGCTTTAAGCTTTATTATTTATTAATTAATCGATTAGCTTACATTATTGATAGATGGTGATAAATTTTGAAGAAAAATTCAGTAAATCAGCGCTGTGATCGTTGTCTTTTGTATATTTCTGGCTGAATCCGGCGTTGCCGAAATATGCTGACGATATTTGATTCTGGGTACTTGTGGCACAGTCCAGCGTTGATGAAATATGCCGATGAGGCGCAAGTGTCATATCACATTTATTTTAGCTTGTCATTGGTTCGAGTTATTTGTAATGATAGTTATATTACTTATATACTGGCACGCAGTAATCTGTTTGTCCCCTCCAGGATAGAAGCATGGCCTGTTTTCTGAGCAGTCCAGGTTAAGGATTCTCACAGTCTTACGGCAGTGAGTGCCATTCCTTGTCTTTCCAGGCATGGGATGTCCAGGACAGCGTCTAGTGCCTCACTAGACAAGAGGAGGGACTTTGCAATTGCTTGTGAAAAGAATAACTTCCGTTTTATTGTGGTTTACAACCCAATCCACTCTCCTGTTCCCAACATGACAGTGTCTTTAGTTAACTAGTCATGAGGTGAGAGAGAGTTTGGGGGTACTTTCCCCTGAAGATTACCGCATCGTCATCTGCGTATGCAGCCGCCCCCTCCATGTCCCGCAGCATTTTATTTATGACGTTATTGAAGGCGCCTTCAATGTCTAGGAACGCTATTAGGGTGTATTCCTTATAGATTTGAGATTTCTCTATAATATTGACCACAGAATGAAGGACAGTATCTGTAGATCTGCCCTTCCTGTAGGCATGTTGAGACTCCGACATAAGCTTGGAGTCAATGGATGTTATGAGATAAAGACTTATGAGTCGTTTCAGGGTCTTTAAGGGTCGGTGGGATTCGACCAGTCTTGAGAATTTTCGTATAGCCAGTTTATGGCTGTGTTGCCCGCCTTCCGTAATTGGGCCGGGCTTATTTGATCCGGGCCTGGAGATTTAAACGGCTTGAAGCTGTTTACTGACCATTTTATATTATCTCTGTGTAGAATAGATTTTATAGATGTAATCTCTTCACAAGTCATTTGTATGCACCTCGAAGGCGACTCAGAGCAGCCTGGGAAGTGCGTTTTAAGGAGGATGTCCAGTGGCTTCACTGAAACCCGACCATGAGCTGTCATCTTTTCTCAGATAACCTAGTGTGGGGGTGGTTTTCTATAGAAGTTTTCTGAGCCTTGCAGCTTCGTTAGTTGAATCTATGGCTGTGCAGAAATCTCTCCAAGATTTCCTATTAGCCCGTCTGGTGGCTTTTTTGTATTGCGACCATTGAAGATCGTTGTTTTGCAGTTTCGCTGCATTAAAGAGGGACCTGCTACTTTTTCGAAGGACATTTAGTTGAGGTGTCCACCATTGGGGTTTTTTCTTGCGCATCGGCTTACTAATAGGGCAGGCTGCCTTAAAAACCTTATTGCATGCTATTGTAAAAGTGTCTGTATGATTACAGAGATGAGCGAAGTTATCCGGACCGGTGGGTGTTCTAAAAGGGTTCGGTCTAATTTAGTTTTAAAGATTTCCCAGTTCGCCTTCTGGTTTAGGAAGTGAATTGATTTTGGGTGGATTAATATAAGCTCGAATTCTATATGCCTATGATCAGAGGAGTGGTCATCGGACACTATCCAACCTATCAGCTGGTCACTCATAGGGTGTGAGATAAAGGTCAAGTCTATGACCTCTCCTATTTTTTATAATGAAATGGGATAATTTCCCGTATTACATACTAGAAGGTTAGTATTAAGAATAAAGGTTAAAAGCGACTCGCCCCTCAAATTTGTGTCCGTACTCCCTCACTGAATGTGGTGAACATTGGCGTCGCAGCCTATGATTAGGCCGATCTTGTGCTTCTCGCACTCCTGGACGAGGGATCTCATGATCTCGTCTGGTGGTGGCCCAATGCTGTCATGGGTCATGGAAGCAGAATGTAGCCGTATCGGAGCTGGCTGGAGCTCCAAGCTTACCGCTGTGTTGTCGTCAATGCTAAAATGATGGAGTAGAAAAATACTTAGCTGTTTTTCGCGAGGACGCAGGTACGGGTTTTACCTTCATTCTGACCTACAAGGAGCTTGTAGTTTTTACTTCCTAGCCCGCAAAACCCAAGGTTCTTGGACTAGTACTATGTCGTCTCCGCCACCAGGCGGAGCATCAGGGCAGCGGATGCTGCTTTACTGTGGTGAAGGTTTATCTGCAGTAGTCTCAAGAACATCTGGAGATTCCACCCTCACCACCGTAATGTTGCTGCCGTCTTCATCTGACAGTGCAAAGTCGACCTGGTCTAGCTCATGACACATGGCCTCAAGGCCCCGAGTAAGAGTTGACGCGTCCAAAGTATAGCCCGGCTACAGCTCATCGTCAGTTGCTCCAATATCGGAGGACCGGCCATCGTATCCGATTTATACACCTTCACGGGTGATAGAACCGAAGTCAAAGTTCAATTCGCCCATGGCAGCTTCAATTGGGGCCAGTGATTCCTTGTTTAGAATCAGCACTGCCTGATTAGTTGGCCCTTCTGTGGCCTCAATCTTGACCACCCTCCAATCATAGATAGGGAGGGACGGGTTGCATAGCTGCAACAGACTCAACACCTGGTCCGCTGAACCTTTTAGCTACGGCGCTGGTAGCTGACAATTCGCCTTTCGCACTCGCTCCTGCCGGCAGATTGGCTGCACCCTCACTATTAGCTAGACAAACAGGCTTCTCAGCCACTTTTGCCTGGTTTTCGCTTTGGCCAGGCTTTCGAGCCACTGCCTCAGCTACACGTTTGGGATTACTCCCTACCGGTTTTGGTCGAGTACCGGACTCTTTTAAGTTTTTATTTTC
Organism: Drosophila macrothrix; assembly: GCA_035042055.1. Lineage (NCBI taxonomy): Eukaryota > Metazoa > Arthropoda > Insecta > Diptera > Drosophilidae > Drosophila > Drosophila macrothrix. The sequence continues at coordinate 52,143 of JAWNLX010000589.1, forward strand.
AGAATCCATTCTGATTCCCACGAGTTGCGGAGAAAAGATGTCCAACCTGCACAGAGATCCGCGATGTGCAAGTAAGTCTGATTAATATTAGAGGTCGCCATGTATCCGATATGCTCCGTAGAGGACTGGGCTATTTGTGGGCCCCCAGCCAGGCTGACTATCGGCACGGGTTGCATTACACCTTAGTCCGGCCCGTTACCCCGAAACCATGACTCGGGGACAAGACTATGGAGACAGACCATGTCCGAAGTTCAGAACACGAGTTGTAGCTAGCATCGGTGCCTTGCGGACCACTGTAATGCTATTACCAGTCGGCACCCTCGTGGAGAGTTCAGTTGAGGAATTTTTGGTACTAATAATAAGGTTGTACAGATTTCTTTTTGGAATATTAATGATATAGAATATTTCTTTTGCGTTTGTGGAAATTTTGTTTTTTGCAAGTTTTAAGAATTCGTCGGGATTTATAAAAAATGAATTTTTCTCTTTCTAATAGATTTGCAATTTTTCTATTAAAATTTCTGACAAGAATATTGAGTTTATTTTATCCGGCTTTGCCCAATGAATGGCGTATTATTTAGTTATTTGAAAATTTGAATTTTATATCTTAATAGTGTGGCTATTTCATTTAAAAAAAATTCTTGTCTATGGTTTCTTTTATTATTTTATTGGTTCTTTAAGTTAAGTAGTTCATTCTTTTGCTTAAACTTTATTTATTATTAGTTGTTTCCATTTCCAAATTGTGCCCAAGGCATTTATCGCTCTGGCTTTTCTTTGTGTTGGTTTCAATGTTCTTAAGTCTGGTTCTACTTTTGCGAGTTCGAATGCAAGTAAGGGACAGAGCGAGTGTGTATAATTTTAAGTTAAGTTTGTTCGATAAGTTACCGAACATTATTTCGTATTCTTCAATGTTGAATACGTGAATTATTTTATAAGTGCCATTTTCTACGGCTGCGACTCCCCTTTTAATGGGTATTATATGTGAATGAGAGTAGTTCAATATGGTCGCTAGACCGAGGCATGTGGTAAGAAGAATCTGTAAAATATTATGTTTGTTAGATTACTTTTAATGGATTATCCGGCCACTTTGGGTTTTTTATGATGGTATTTCCTTTCTTCTTATATTTCGGGGTGAGTTTTGAACCTAATCTTTTGTCGATTTTTCCCTTTCCCTTTTACTACTCATACGAACTGTGAAATTTCTCTCGAATCTATATTCGGCTACAATTTCGTCCCTAGGTTGCATTAGCACGGGCTGTTCATTTGAAAGGAGTTGGTCATCTTTATGGCTTAGGATATGATTGCCCCCGACTCCATCTGGCAACATCCTTAAAATCGTGGCTTTCTTCTTGAGCCTTATGGTGCGGTGGAGTGGTGTGAGCTCTATTAAGGCTTCAAGTCATACATACGCAGGCCATTCTTTGCAACCCTTGCAGTTGTTTCCTTACGGTGATCAGCCGCGCCCTGTCATCCCATGCTATCACCCCATTATGTATAGCCATTTTAATATCTTTGTGATGTGCCCCATGATTTACGGGCTATGCTACGTCATGTATAAAGCACCCTGGAGCACTTTAATATCGTATTTTACATATGGGTGTCAAAGTAAAGTTTGCTGTCAAATGTGACTCCCAGATAATTAACCTCCCTACTTGTTTCTAGTAGGGCTCCTGAGAGCCATATTTGCCTCATCCTCTGTAACTTATGTCGTCTAATAAAGGGGACGATGGCTGTTTTCGTAAGGTTTAGGTTGAGTCCAACCTCCATACACCAGTCATTCGTTATCCTTAGCCCTGACTGGACTATATCAGAGAGCGATTCTTCAATGAAAAAAACTATGATGACAATGTCGCCGGCATAACCTTGACATTGAATAACACTGTTAGCAAGTCTGTTAAGCAGTTCGTCTACCAACAGAGTAGCGGAGACAAAACCCCCCTTGGGGACAGCCCTTGGTGGTTAGGACTGTTACAGTGCTATCATGTAATGATGCCGTGATTTGCCTGGAACGCAGCAGTGCTATGATGTAATTCGTTCTGTTTCTGATGTTTATAAAAGCTGTTGATTTTTAAAGATGTTAATGGGGACTTCCATTACTGGAATAAGATTGTGCGACGAACTGTCATCACTTTGTACTGTTGACGTTGATGTGTTATTTTTTCCGGTATTGGGAGATTTCTGGATGGAGCGTCTGCAACAACGTTGGAAGTTCCTGGCTTATATCTTAATTCGTTATTATAATCTTCGAGGTAACTTTTCCATTTTTTTTTAGTTTACCATTATGATTTTTGTTGCACAGACCAAAATGATTACTTTTGAGCTACCGTAAGGTACATAGATAGATTCTGAAGTTCCCAAACAATAGCTAACATTTCTTTTTCATTAGTTGAGTAATTTTCTTCTGATTTCGATGGTGTACGCGATATGTAAGTAATGGGTATACCCTCTTGCCCAACAACTGCTCCGATGGCGAAATTTTATTCATCGGTTGTCAAATGAAATTCTTTTTCGAAATTGGGGTACGCTACTACCAAGTCGTTTGAGCTGAACGTGCTCTTAATTTTGTTGAGTGCTTTAATTGCATTATGGTAAAGTGTTACTTCTGCTTTATGGGAAAGATTCATTAAGAGTCTACCGATTTCTTCTCCTAGAAGAGTTGTGGGAGGTTTTGTAAATTTGGCGTAATCGCGAATGAATCTTCTGTAATAGCTTGACAAGCCAAAAAAAACCTAAGTCTTTGAGACTTTTGGTATTGGAAAATTGTTGATTGCTTTCACTTTTTTTGGTTTTAATGCCGCCTGTAGAAATAGTGAAACCTATGAAATCGACTTCGGTCTTAACAAATTCGCATTTGTCGGTTTGAATTTTCATATTTGCTCGAAGGTCTCGAAGACCGTTTTTAGATGCTTGAGGTGTTCGTCTTCGGACTGACTAAAAAAATGATATCATAGCACACATAGCAGATGTTTTCCAAAGTGGAGGATACCATATAATGCTCGTTGAAGTATTGATTGTGAATATTTTAGTTCAAACGAAGTCTGGTGAACTCATATTTTCCGCCATTAACTGCGAATTCAGTTTTCTCTGTCTGTTGTGATGAGTGGAATTTGGTGAAATCCACTTATCTATCCGTAATTGTTATAGAGTTAAGTTTCCTATAATCGACGACTATTCGAAACTGGTGGTGTACGTCAGTTTTTCGTCTGGTTCTGCGAACAAAGTTATACGATATTGTTCGTCAAGTGCTCTTTTTTGACTGAATAAATTAAGCAACGTGTGGTGAGATATTTTGGTTTGTCCGCCAACGGACGTTGCATTAAATTCATTTTCGTCTGGATTCGAATTTGAAACTAAATTTGGTTGAATGTAATTTTGATTTGAGCCTGTGTCGATTAAAAAATTCAATGGAGTGCCGTTCCTCAATTTGCACTGGAATTAGGGCGCAGAGGAACCATTTAATCTAAAAAATGAATGTCTGAAGCTGCATCCGTTTTTGGTTGAATTCATAGTCAACTTCGTTTTCAACTTCACTAGGTAGGGCATAAGCTCCTTCCTTCCCAGCAGATTTGAAATAAGCTTGTTCATCGTTGTTCATGTCGTTAGGGTTTGGTTGCTCAACCTGTTCTTCGGTTCAGTTGCAATGTGGAACTGTCGTTGGATTTTTTGAGGTGCTAGGTGCGTTTAGGGGGAAATCTGCCTGCGAAATAATTTGTGCGTTTTATTGATTGGTACAATTGGTATAGATTTTGGCTCTGGTTTTGAAAAAATGGGCGCGGAAGCGCTTGGTAACCCTGTCTAGGATTGAAAAATTGTGGCAATATAAATTGACCGTGTGATGGCTGAGGAAATTGATTAGCTTGTTGCGTCAGATATGTAGTTTGAGGCAGTTTATGCACAGGATTATGATTTTTGGGCGGTATGGTAGTGTTTGTTGACTTAACTTAGGCAAGAAAGCATTTCTATGTTCTTGGTTCTTCACAAAGTTACACAGATGCAAGGTATGGCTCAGTTCTCTTGGGTCTTTGATCGTTAAGAGTCTAGGTAAGTATCCATTCAAACCTCGCACGAACTTATCGAAGACTTTACCGCGATAATTGTTCGACAAAGCTCTAATTACCTCTGGTGCGTCTTCTTGTACGCCTATTTCGTTAGGGACAAGGGATAATTGATGGTATACCATTTGATAAGATTCCTGAACTGACAAACGTCCTTGAGTTAATGAAAACATTTGATACTTGAGAGTTTTTAAATCTCTCCTATCAGCATAGTTTTCTTTTGAAAATTGCTCTCCAGTTCATGGGAGAGTTATAAGATTCTAGCACCACATTCGCTTCTTCTACTATTTTGTTTCGGATTGCTAATTTTATCAACTAATATTTATAGGTTTCTTCTTGACTATTATAAATGGTCATTATTTTTTTGTTACGTTTTTTTTTTCCAAAAACCAAATGCATTCCGATCTCCGGAAAAATCTCTGATCAAACACGTTATTACCCCTTTTTAGTCACTTTTATAGATTAATGTATGACTGTTTTTCAGGCTGTGTCCACTAATAATATTAGTAATATAATCGATGACAACGACAAGTGGCATACGGTGGGTATTTTCAAGGAGCTCTCTCACACGGTGACCAGCTACATCGACTATAAATATTTCAACGAGGCGACGCAGCGCGACAATTTCGACTCGGATCATTTACCCGATTTGGCGCAATATCCACGCATCAGTTTGGATCCGGGCACCGCGTTTCGCTTTCGCCTCGCTGCTATTAACACCTGTGGGCGTGGCGAATGGGGAGAGGTAAGTTTAATAATATTTATATTAATATTTATAATTAATATTTAACATTTCCCTTGATCTACTTTAGATATCCAGCTTTAAGACTTGTCTGCCTGGTTTTCCTGGTGCCCCGTCCGCCATCAAGATATCGAAGGATATTAAGGAGGGCGCCCATTTGACGTGGGAACCGCCGCCGGCACAAAAGACCAAGGAAATTGTCGAATACTCCGTTTATTTGGCCGTCAAACCCACCACAAAGGACAAGGTCAGCTCGCCCCAATTGGCCTTTGTACGCGTCTATGTTGGTGCCGCCAATCAATGCACGGTGCCCAACGCATCCTTATCGAATGCCCACGTTGATTGCTCTAATAAACCAGCAATTATCTTTCGCATCGCTGCCCGTAATCAGAAGGGATACGGTCCAGCGACACAAGTCCGATGGCTTCAAGGTAAAGTTGATATAATAATTGTAATCTTATTTCTTTATATATCATTCATTATATTCTTATATCAATTGTATTATATCCTATAAACGTACATACTTCAATTAAGTCTTCGATTCTGTGTTAATCATCGTATCCTGATTCATACATGAAACCTTATAGAATTTCTTAACTTCTTAAGTGGATATGAATAATATAACCCCTTTTTCTTTCTATACCTATTATAGTTAGCTCAAGCGTAGACCCTATTTATTAATAATATATTTATATATATATATATATATATATATATTATTGGATTGGATTTTTTGAATAAATAAATCTAATAAATATTTTATTTTTTTTACATTTAAATATTCAACTAGTTGATTTGAATTAATATTTAAAAAAAAAAATTAACTATATACATAAATACTGAATTCAATTAATAAATTTATTAATACAAATCTGAATTTTAGAGATCTAACCTCAAACTAGCTAGATAAATAATTAAATTAATAAAAAAAATATTAATTAATAATAATTCGATAATAATTATTATTAAAAAATACTAAAGGAAGTAACTAATTAAATAAATAAAAGTAATAAATTAATAAATAATTAAATCTATACATTTTAAATATGTAAATAAATAGATAAGTAAATAAAAATAATAAATAAATAGAAATAAATCTCCTATTTACACAGATCCAACAACAAGCAAGTTGCAAGGCGGCGCCGCAAATGCGCCCAGTTTGAAGCGGACGCAGGAGAAGACTGGCGGCGGCGCCTCGTCGGCAAGCAGTGCCTACAGCTCACCGCAGAAGCGGGCGAGGGGCTCCGGTTTGCAGGGTACCGAATGATTATCTTTATCGTTATGGTTATCGGCGTGGCAAATCTAACTGGAAGCAGTCTATTATATATTGTACAGTGCGTCATCATCATCCATCAATTGGAAGGAATTTGTTTTGCAAACGATTGTCGAAAAAGAGCAAGAGAAGATCTGGATTTGGTCGCCTTAGTTTTAACTTAGTATATGTATATATGTACATATATATGTATATATATACAGTTATGTGTATATATATACATATATATGTATATATACAATTATGTGTATATATATACATATGTATATATATATATATAAACATCTTTATAGTTTTAAGTCCAAGGTCGAAACACACACACAAACAACCAGCATACACACACAAACAACCAGCACACACACACACCAACACACGCACACACATTTCACAAACTAATAATTAACTTATGCAATTTTATGATTGAAATTAACAAGAACAAAAAACAAGGCAAATAACAGAAAAAAAGGAATTCGTGCGTATGTTTTATATATGTATATGTACATCAATTTACTTGTAATACAAATACGTAATAAATAAAGTTAGTAAGATAATATATACAAATTGTATGCACATTTTAACTAAACATTTAAAGATAATTCGAGTATTAATCTGGTAAATGGAAGTTGCTTTTAAATAGCAAAATTCAAATAAAAATTGTTAATTTATTCAAATTAAAATGGTTTTTGTGTTGCGCTTCGTGTAAAATATCGAGTAGCTTAGGCACGCTAACGAGGGCTTCCAAATATCGATGAGTAAACATACCACAATTAGCGGCTTAGTAGTTATCGATATTAATAACAAAATTGTAAAGTAATAAGGAATTTTTAAAAATAACACCCAAAATGAGATATTTTGCAAAGTAAAAAGACGAGTGATCTTTTATCGATTTAATTACGTTATATACTTATAAGTATATACATATTTCTTTTTTAAACTTATTGCACTAAACTCTTTATACAATTTCAAAATGTATGTTTTATATATCCGTATATATATATATATATATATATATATATACACTGAATGTTGCTAGTTTTTTGAGTACAATGAATTTTATTGCACATGAAGTGTGTGTGTTGTGCGTGTGTATTGATCAAAGGATTAAATCCCCATTAAAAAGGGAGATTGTTGAGATCCAATGCAATATATGTACATACATATGTATGGCAATAATATATATATGTATGTATGTATATAAATACATTGGTATTTAAAACAGATTCTATCTATAAATGAGAAACAATAAAATATATTTAAAAATTAAAATATAATTAACAATCGATTTCACAAATATACGCAAAACTATATATAATCAGGCTGAAAACATGTTATTATTAAAATTAAACCAGTATTGATAATAATATTCCATAATTAAGGTTGTGTTAAAATCTTAACGGAATCATACATTTTTTCTTATCGGAATCAAACAAATTTCAAATGAATGAATGACAAAAAAAGTATCGAATTTGGAACATCCCTATTTAAAATATAATAGTTCGCTCTCTTGTTTTTTGTATGTTTTTTCGTATGATTTTCTTCACTTAAAATACGCAGCATGCTTTCAATAATAAATTGTTCATGGTTTTTGGTTTTTTTTTATTATTATTTTTCGTTGGTATTTAGACTAAATGTATGTAGACTTTTATACATATGTTTATTAGCCTATTGAGGAATAGTATTTTTATATTTGTAAGTAAATAGCCGGATTCCACACATTTCCAACATTCACATTCAAATCAAAAATGACCATTAATCGACTTATTTTTTATTTTATAATAATAAAACAAGTAATTCAAAAAAAAGTCGAGACTAATAAATAAGTAATAAATTAGGGAAAATTCAAATAATTTAAGTTTCTTTTTTAATTTCTTTGCAGCATTAAGTTATAATGAACTATAAATTAATTGAAAATAGGAGCGTTTATTTATTATAAAACCGAATTTCCAAAATTCGACATATATTCAAAGAATGTTGAATATCGATGATGAATTTGCATTAACGGTGTTTTGATGGCTATTCTTTCGCCGCTCATGAACACTTCAAAATCACAGCACTGACACGAAGTTCCAGATTATTCAGTTCAGTTTGTTGTTGTACTGGGTACTGGGTGCTGTCGCCTGATTTCAAATTAAAGCTAATCTTAATTGTCACCAAACCTCTTTGAAGCACTGTGCTCAGTTCGAGATATACAAACATATCGAGTGGCAAAAAAGAGTGCCAAACAAAAATGACGTGAAGAAATAGCAGTTTTACCCTTGTTATTTTTATGTTTAAAATGCGCAAATATAAAATGAAAAGTAAGCAAATTAAGCTCACGTTGTCAAAAAATAAACAAGAAATGGCTGACTCTTACATTCGATTTTTTGTTATTGATAAATTTTGCTTGTCCATAACAGCTACAACTTTTAGAAATAGCGCGCGCTCTCACAACGAATGTTTTGAGCAGTATTGCGACTTGCCGATAACTTTACTCCATTTTGTATGGAGCTGCACGCTGAATTTGAAGCTCTGAGCAGTGGTGGCTGCACGATAACTTTACTTTCTTTTATCGAGCTGAGGCTTTGGCTATGTTTTTTGTTTTGTTTGTAAATTTTCAAATCAATTAGCTGCGACTTCTTCATGAATTATGCGGATTTTGTTGCTGTTCCGATTGCGATTGCGGGTGCTGTGTTTGCGTCGTGCTTGATGGAAAACGATGTGGCGATAAATTAAGATCGTTGTCATTTAATTGACGTTGCTGCTGCTGCTGTTGTTGTTGTGTTGTAGGTTCGATTTTGATGGCATTGCCACTGCTGCTACTGATCGTGTTGTTTGGCGTTGCAGTTGATGTGTTGACGTTGCCACCATTTGTCGCTGCCACCGAGGCTGCCAGACGAAATGCAGCCTCCGTGTGGGAGCGCAAAATGGCCTCCGCCTGTTGGTGCATGCGCAGCGCTGTCTCCGGATGGTGATGTTGCTGTGTTGAACTGGAACTAGGCGTCACAGCGTGTTGAGAATAATTCGAGGCCTGATGATGCGCCTGCTGATTCGAATGCGAATGCTGATGTTGATGATGCGAATGCTGATGCGGATGTTGATGTTGCTGCTGCTGTTGCTGGTGGTGATGATGATGATGATGCAGTGATTCCATTTGATGCATTGCACCCAGATTGGTTTCGAGGGTGCCACGCATCATGCTCATCATCACCGATGAGGTGTCTGTCTGCATTTGCAGGTTAGGAACATTGATCGTCGGCGATCGACGCGTGTTGCCAGCGCTGGGCAGTGTCTGCTGGGGCGACAGCAGCGGCAAATGTGGCAACTGCCCGGCATGATGTTGTCCCGTCTGCTGTGGATGCGTATGCTGATTTTGTGCAGTGTGCAGCGGGTGATCGTTGGCCTAGTGAGGCGTGAGAGAGAAAGAGAGAGAGAGAGAGATGGTAAAGCATGGTATGTTTGTAAAATATCACACTTAATGTTATCGATAAGTATCGAGCAGTTGCCATATTGAATCTTTTGATTGAAACTTGTTGATTTGTTGCTAATTACTGTATTTTGAATATTTTTCAGATAATATACAAGTAGTCAAATGAATACTACGGATGTATGAATCTGACTTTTAGCGCAGTAGTAGGTCTTTGGTTCTAACTTGCTTTTGGGCTCATTCGATATCTCTCTGTGATATCCAGTCTAGCTAGCTAACTATGTTTATTCAATCCCACAGGAGTGGGAGAAATTCAGAGGAAGAGCTTATGTAGATCCACGGGGGATTACTCCCAACCCAACCCACGGCTTACCTGCTGTTGCTGATGTGAGTTGGCGGGATTGTTCATGCGCATGGCTGCAGCGAGGTTAACAACAGCCGCCTGAACCACGGCGCTGCCCGGTCCAGCAGCCACAGCGGCATCGATGGCTCCATCCTGCGACCTGGAGCCGGCGGAGGCGGCAACAGCAGCCGCCGCAGCAGATGCGGCAGCCATCAGAGACATTCGATTTGCATGCAGCTCGGCGTCCATGCTGTACTGGCTCAAATTGATTTTACTCGAACTGCAAATGCTATTATTATTATTATTGTTGTTGTTGTTATTGTTGTTGGTATTATTAATATTATTGTTGTTGTTGCTGTTCAACTGCTGATTGCTGCTGTTCTCGTTCTCACTGAGGCCCTGCTCCTGATCCGAGGTGGATGACGAGGACAGGCGACCATTCGAGGAGCACTCGGAGTTCGCCGACGGCGATGGACACAACGAATTGGAATCGCCGGCATTGACGCCACCCATCGGCAACATACCCGCATTCTCGCGCACCACTCCCCCACCAGTAGTTGTGGCAGCCAGTGTGACAGCCAACAGGGATTCACGTTCACGTTGCTCCGCCGCAGCCCGACTCTGTAATGTGAATGTTAAGTATATAACCAGTATAAGGAAACAAATCTTTTATAAAATTTTTAAATATTCTCTATTTGATCGCATTGAATGTGTTGATTTGGGTATCATTTTAGATCCCAGAGATTAAGCTTGAGAAGGATATTTCTTCTGCTGAGCTGAGTTAAGCATCATTTGACGATCCCTCTATTACTTAAACTCTATATATATGTGGTCTTCTCATTAAGAGGTTAATCAGAATAAAATAGTTCCGGGCTCGGCAATACTAATAAATGTAGCTAACCTTCTTATTTTACACTTAAAAACAAAGTAAAGTGACAATAGACTTTAAAAACAGAAATTTTTTGAAAGAAATATAATAACTTTTAGATAATATAATATAAGCCGAGCCAGTAAATTTCATTACCTGTTCCTGGATTTAGAAAGTATTTCTTAAAGAAAGTTTTTGTTGTAAAAATAATAATAATTTTCCTTTCAATTTTTTAGAAATTCATTTCTTACTAATAGAAAATATTTCTGCATATAATTTTTGACTTTGGCAGACAAATCTTTGCTAAATTTTACAAAAAATCCATGCTGAAATTTAGAAAAACCACAGGCATTAATTTTAGGAAGCTACTATCTGCATAAATATAAATCTGGCGATTTACTAAAAATGCTCTTATAGTATATATATAGTTATTATAATAATTATGAGTGTACATCTACTACACACACGTATAAATAATTTTATTAATAAATCTTGCTACCCGTTTCGAATAGTAGAAGCATGCTTGGTGTTATCTTTTTCAACCTAGATTGTTTTGCAGTTCCGTTTGGGAATATAAGGAATTTTCTGGCTGTTTTTTTTTTAATTAGGAATTTATGTTAAAAAGCTAATTCTAATTTTTGAAACTTCGAATTTAAACTAGTGCCACATACCAGAACATATTGTGCTGCAAACTGATGCTTGGGATCCATGCGCATATGATCCATATGGGTGAGCAGACCTAAAAAAAAAACAAAATGTTAACAAACAATAAATTATAGATAAAGAAGTTCGTCTAGAACTGACCATTTTCGTGGGTGAAGACCGCCTGACAGACGGAACAGGGCCACATGCGAAGACTGCTCGTTAGCTGGGTGGTTTCCGCATGGCTGGCGAGATGCTTGCGCAGGGAGCCCTCATTGACGTAGTGCTTACCACAAACGGGGCAAGGATGATTCGCGGTGCGTCGCTTGCCGAGGTAGCTATCGTTCAGGCTCGATCCGCTTGTCGTCGTCGTCGTTGTCAAGGGCTGAGCACAGCTCAATTCGGCTGCGCATTGGGCGGCCAGGGAGCAGGGACCAGCTCCTCCAACTCCGCCTCCTCCACCGCCACCTCCACTACCAATAACATCACTGAATTGAGCAGCTGAAATGAGAAATGGGAAAAAGTGAACGATTTCTATTTTATTTCTTGAGCATCAATTAAAATCTATGACCAAAAGATTCTCTTCACTTTTATTATCTATACGAGGTGTGTTCAAAAAGTATCGCGAATTTTGTGTTTTTTCAGATATTATTTATTTATTCATGAATATCTATTTTGTCCTCTTCAAAGTAATCCCCATGAGATATTATACACTTGTGCCAACGGTTTTTCCAATCTTCGAAGCACTTCAAAAAATCTTTTTTTTCTATCTTGTTCAGCTCCTCCTTCGATCCCGTCTTTATCTCGTCAAGCGTAGCGTAAAGTCGTCCTTTCATGGGCCTCTTCAGTTTAGGGAACAAGAAAAAGTCACAGGGGGCCAGATCTGGGGAATACGGTGGCTGCGGCATCATTAGTGTGTGAGCAGGGGCGTTATCGTGGTGCAAAAGCCAATTTTTGTTTCTGGCGGATTGCTTCGCTCAAATTGCGCATAACTTGCAGGTAATATTCCTTATTGACCGTTCTACCCTGTGGCAAGAACTCATGATGCACCACGCCCCTGCAATCGAAGAAAACTGTCAGCAAAACTTTCACATTCGACCGAACTTGGCGCGCTTTTTTCGGTCTTGGTTCGTGCGGCAGCTTCCATTGAGATGATTGAGCTTTGGTTTCCACGTCGTAACCATAAACCCACGATTCGTCACCAGTTATGACCCTCTGGAGCAAATTTGGGTCGTCGCGGACAGAGTCCAACATATCATTAGCAATGTTCATGCGATGCTGTTTTTGGTCGCAATTGAGCAATTTTGGTACGAATTTCGCGGCGACCCGTCTCATGCCCAAATCATTGATAAAAATCGAATGGCATGAGCCAATCGATATGTCTAGCTCCTCAGCAACTTCTCTAACGGTGATTCGACGATTGGCCAATACCATTTTCTTCACTCCATTAATTTTTTCGTCTGTTGCTGAAGTGCTCGGGCGTCCGGCACGCTCTTCGTCGTTCACATCTTCTCGGCCTTCTGAGAACATTTTGTACCACCGATAAACGTTGCTTCGGTCCAAGGTAGCTTCTCCGTATGCCACAATCAACATTCGGAATGCATCCGCGCACTTAATTTTGTTTATCACACAAAATTTGATACAGGTTCTTTGATCCATTTTTTTGAATAGGTAAAAATCGAAGACGATCCAAAACACATTCAAGCAAAAGCAGCTATCAACAATTAAGTGAACATTCAAAATGGCCGAGCTTGTCGGCATAAGTGAGAGACATGAGTACCAACATAACGCTACAAAAAAATCGAAATTCGATTATACGTAACCCGCGAAAATTCAAAATTCGCGATACTTTTTGAACACACCTCGTATTTATATATATTTATTATCTATATTTAATTCAGGCAATATTCTCCAAATTCAGCAAAGAAGTAGTAGAATCTGTGCAAATGGAATGCATATGTGTGGGTCCCATACATATTTCTTACTTATTGGATTAAAATTTTAAATAAAAATTTAATTTTGAATTGAATTGAATTTATATTGTTGTGTCAACTTACGCGGTTCATTTGGCGGTGGTGTTTTCTCTTTGTGGACGTGCTTCATGTGATCCATTAGGGCCTCGGTGCCGAGGAAGAGTTTGTGACACACCGGACATGAGGTTGCATTGGGTCCGCCTATAAGTGCCGCATGCTGCTGCAAGACACCAAGATGCAGCTGTAGCTCCTGAGAGTTGCAGTTGTCGTTGTGAGATGCCATTTATGAGATGCCATTTTGCAATTGGTGCGTGCAGAGAAAGTATACATGAACATGATGGTAGTGCATATTATTTAAAATGGGAGAACGTAGCACAGAAAAAAACAAATAATGGAACTCGAAGTTCACTTATGGGTCGAGTTGACTTAAAGCTCGGAGTTGTGTCATGAAAGTAACCGACAGGCGTATGGATATTTGTGTTAATTCGATGCCCCTACCGCTGGAGGATGTCGGTACTCACCTTGGATGTGTGCGTGCGCAGACTGGATTCGGTGGCGAATCCCTTGCCACAGATATTACAATGAAAAGGTCGATTCTTGGCCCGCTCCACTTGGGCATCGTGATTGCGCAGGTGCTGCTGCAGATTCGACAGCTGAATAAAGGCTCGACCGCAGTCCGGCAAATGGCATTTATATGGTCGTTCACCTGCAAAAAAAGATATATCATATACCAAGCTTATTTTGATTAAACGATTTCCGTTCCTTTATAATTTACATTGAGATATTGTTGATCAACTGTTTGAATTTAATTAACATCAAAAAGGAAATATTTTTCTTCAGGCTTGGGCACAGCCTACCTATTCATCCTTTATTATTCATTTCAGTATCGCCTAAAAACAGTGCATAACTTTATAAAATGTTTCCAATTAGTAAAATTGTGGGAGATATGCGGGCTTATCGATTTAAATTTTCCGAAATATCGGCTTTAATTATGGACGCAGGGGTGGGCGTGGCCATAAAAATTTGTTATTGGTTCTTCCCTAATTTGACAGCTTTAACTCAAAAACTGCGGAAGATATTGCCATTTAAAATTTGTAGGGCGGAACTTTGAAGGGTATCGCCAACAACATACTAAACAAATTTAGTAACTGTAGCCTTAACATTGTGGGAGATATGTGGCTTTCTCAATTTGCGAATATGGATTTTATTGACTTCCGAACCTCCTTGTGGACGTAGCACTCCAATATTTATATATCTTCGGTTTCAAAGTATAAAAAAAGTTTACAGAAAAAGTTTAAAAAATAAACATTGAAAATAACATATATGTAAAATCAAAGTTACAAATAATATTATATAAAATAAAATGTGAATACCTGGTCTAAGATCTTGTGGGATGGTTCGGATGGGGCTGAGTTGATTACGACAATCGTATCGACGAGGCGCCTGTTTTGCCGCCTTTAAAATCATAGCCCCACACACCCAACCTCAGCACAACCACTACCTACCTCGAGTCGGACCATCCCGACCATCACGCCCGGCGTCGAGTGCTGTGAGGCAAGTTGGACAGCGACCGAGGAAGGAGGAGGAGTCCCTGCCACCGAGGGGTCAATCCGGTGGGCTGGATGACCAGAACAGGAGAAATCTCAGTCAACGTGGCCTTTACAAGAAGATATAAGTTAGTCAGAGAGCCTATTAGAAACAACAAAGGAGGTAAAACATCTCGGAGTCACATTTGACATTCCGTTTTATACATGTCGTAGCATGGCCGGGAAGTCATGTGGTACATCACCAAGTATAATAAGATGTCTATGCTTAAGGGATGTATGGGGGATAGGGCGCGGCTGATCACCGTGCAGAGACAGCTGCTAATATTGGAGAGAATGAGAGAATGGCCTGCGTATGTATGACAGGAGCATCTACTCGACAATAGCATTGGAAGCCTTCACGGAGCTCACGGCACTCCACCATATGGGCTCCAACGGAAAGCTACGCTTCTAAGAATGCCTGCAGAAGGAGTTGGGGGCAATCACATCCTAAGCCAGATAGATGCCCAACTTCTTTCAGACGAACTGCAACTACTGGTGCAACCAAGGAATGAAATGTTAGCTGAATATGTATTCAAATTTCACAGTTCAAATGAGTAGTAAAAGGGAATTGTCGACTCTAGATGAAGTCCACCCTATGCAACCGCACACCATAAAATGGTACACCGATGGATCACTCACTCAAAAGTTGTTCATGAGGTACATTCCAAGCTGGACTCCGGCTTACACTTAGGTGGGTCCCGGGCCATAGGGACATAGCGGGGAACGAGGCGGCTGATGAGCAAGCGAGAATACTGGCAGAGAGGCCCTAACAGGGACAGAACCGTTTTGTGGCATAGAAAGGCACACAATACTACTGCAACTTAGAAACGAAGAAACACAGAAGGGACAACGGAGCTGGGCAGAGACACCAGGACTCCGACAAGCCAGATTTCTTTTGGTTGGCTATAATCATAAATGATTTAAGCAAGTAATAACCATGGGGAAGAACAGGCTTAGTATACTCACCGGTCTATTAGCAGGACCCTGTACACTGAGAAATCACCTAACTAAATTAGGTATTTGTGGTAACGGACTATGCAGGTTTTGTGAAAGCGAGGAAGAATTTTCAATGCCTTAACCAGGAAAATATGCAGCATCCTAGGAAAGCATGTTATGAGCTTCAAAGCCATAGTAGCCCTCAACCCTACAAAGATTCTAACATTTGTGCAGGAGCTGGGATTGATGGATGTGCTATTGGCTCAGAAGGGGGCATATCAAATAGGTCGCAGTGTAGGTATAATAATAATAATAATGAAATCTGAATAATTAAATTTAAAATTTAAAGTTTAAAAAGTGTTATAATAAAGGTTTTAAGAATACAAATTTGAAATACAAATTAAACATAATAACTTTTCACATGTACTTCTGGTGTGCTTAACCAATTATTTTTTGGGGGTTTTCCCCAATTGATGTAACAAATGTTGGATCATTTTGCATTTAAATAACCTCAGACGTCTTACAACTATTTCCTATTTTTTAATTAAATTAATTTATTAAAGTGAAAAAATAAAATAATTCAGGGCTTAATAAACCATTGGAGTTATTTTATACATCTTCATCGCAATATTTCTCAGTTAGTTTTTTTATTTTTAAAATATTTTAAATATTACTCTCTAACCCACTTGGCTGCTCGCAACGTCTTGTAACGTGCAACTGGAGTCCGTTATTGACTGATTGACTTCATTTTAACGAGATTATAAAGTAAGCGCTCGGAAATAATGTTGCAGACAGTGTGGCAGTGGCAGTGGCAGTGCCAGTGTAGCAAGAGTAATACTTATGGGTCGCTGTAAAAGTTGCAGCTATGCAGCAATTACGTGTTTCAGATTTGCAGCAAAATTAATTTCATTTGAACGCGCAATTAAATGAAAAAGTGGCAAGTGGCAAGTGGAGGTCAGTGACGCGAGACACGAGACGCCGCCGCTGAAAGGTACGCAAAAGGATCCCTTTAAAGAAAAAGGACTAAATCGTTTAAGCTACTTAGAGTCACTTTGCGAGCGACAACGACACCTAACCGTAATAGTAAATGCAAATAAATAGCGACAGCGTGCGGTCGCCAAAAAACGCAAATTACCCAGGAATCCCTTTCCCCCCTCTCATCCACCCTTCCTCATCCACCATCCTCCTCCAGAAACAATCAACAACTCGCCAGGGCCAGTGGAATCGCCAGTAGTCGCCTCATCAGTTGTTGCCGCAAAACTTCACTTCACACCTCGAGCTGCACAAAGTCGCGCCTCTTATTTGCACGGGGCACTTTAAGAAACTTCAACTACACTCGGCAAAAGATCAGCCTACATTTAAAATTGCCTTTTAAAAAAACTTTATATAAAATAAAAATCGCCCCGAAAATGATAAGAGTCTGATTTTTAGAAATCAATTTTTGGACATGCCAAAAACTATTTTTTAAAATAATAAATGCTTTCTATAATTAGCAAATACATTTAAAAAGTGCATATGAAAATAGCTATTTTTGACTAACAAACAATTTCTTAAAATTAGAAAGGACTTTTTCTATTGTTTGTATTATCAGGAAATACATTTCTAATACTCATGAAAAAAATTATATTCTTAAATTCAATAAGAATTTTAATCAAAATGGCTTTTTCTATATTTGTTTGTCTTTTTCAAAAATAGTTTTCATTAATAAGAAACTTAAATATGAATATGCATAAAATATAGAAAAATTATTATTAATAGAAAATATTTCAAATTCAAATTTAAAGAATTTTATAAAAATATATTTAGTTTATTATTATTAATTAATTAACTTTTAGAAATTAGAAATGTAAATAGAAATTAAAGTCAAAGTAATAAAAATAATAATGAATTCATTAATTATTAACTTTTAAAGAAATCCAAGTTGAATTTAAGCAAAGTATAACTTTGGAGTATTCTTATAGCTATAAATTAGAAATTTATTTCATAATTATAGAAAGCATTTCTAATTGCTTTTGGTATATTTAGAAATAGTTTTCTCAAAAGCAGAAATTCTCGAATATTAAAATAGCAAAAATATCTAGAATATAGTGTGATTTGTTTGGCAGTGCATAAAGCGCTGTGCACTTTTAGCAAGCCTTAAAGAACGTCACGTTCTCTAGAATACGAGTACTTGCCAAGGAATTTCGTGACTGGTGTCGCCTCCAAAGCTTGTACGCTGCGGATGTTGCTTAAGCGGATTGAAGGGGGTTGGAAGAGGCTGGTTAATAGCCTCTCCATTATCTGAGTTGTTGATGCTGATGCTGATGCCGATGCCTGTTTAGAGTCTTGAATCTTTGCTTTAACATTGCATAGTCTAATTACCCAAACCAGGCCAGGAAATCGCCCGAAAAAAAACTAAAAAAAATCTCAAGACCAGAAATAATAACGTTGAAGGTCATAGAGTTTTTTAGCTGGGCACAAACAGGTTTTTAATTAAAGCGTATTTGATGCCAGCTTTTCAAGAAAAGGAAACCAGAAACTATGCATAAAAGCAACCAAAAAATAATAAAAAGAAAAAAATTATGAATTGTAATGTTTCAATCAGGTGTGAATATAACAAGCTACCCAAAAAAATAGAAGGAAAAAACAGAGCGAAAAAAAATGTTTTTCAATGCAACTAATGACGTTGAATAATTTGAGAAGCAATCCTCTCCCCTCGCTCCTCTCAACCCTCTCTCCACGATTTATATATTTGCTATTACTTTATTCCCATAGGTATTTTTAGTCGCAGCTGGCGTCAGAAAAAGCCGGAAAAGTCGCGACGAAGAGCACTCAAAGTTTATTTAATTATCATTGTCATTTTGTCATTTCGGCATTTTGTCATTTTGTCATTGGAACCAGACAAAACTGCCAGTTAAATATGACGGGTCCTGCTAACTGTATTCATATTAAAACAATTTTTTCTTCTAGCGAAATAAAGATGTGACAGTAGAAAAATTTCACATTTTATGGAATATAAAATACTTAATATTATATTATTATTTATTTATTTTTTTTAATAGCACCTAATGTCAGTTGACACAAAAAATTCAAAATGTAAAATCATTGAATCAAATAAAACTGAAAATGATCTATTTAAGTTAAAAATAAGAACTAATTATAAGATTTCGAACTGCATACAAATATTATATAACAAATAATAATTTAAGATATATAATTTAAATAACAAATATATTATAAATATATATTATAAGCTTGCATTTGGCATTTATACACTCAGCTAAAAATTGGCTTGTGTTTTAGAAAATAGGCTCAACTTATTTGACAATAAGAATATTTTTAAATCCAGTTTTGTTAATTTTTTAAATTCAGACTAGTTTAATTTGCAAATTTAGAACAAGATGATTAATTTCCAGTGTCGGCTTTTATGCGTAGAATTTTTATATTAATTTTATTAATTACTATAGAACCTTATTATTTAAAGGTTTCAAGTTTAATATTTGTTATAATTTAATTTGAAAAGCAATTTGAAATTATAAAATGAATTTAAAAAAAAGTTAAAAATTCACTTGCTTTTACATTTTATAAAATAGAACAAAATCACTTTTAATTTTAAGAAATTTATTTATTTTTTTGGTCAGATTGGGTTTTCTCCTGAACTTTCCCCAATTCATGCAACAAATCTTGGACCATTTATATCGCTATCGCTAAATCATCAAATCTTATAAAAATGTATATATAATTTTAAATTTTATTTTTGGTTTAATTTAATTCAATTTTTTTACTTTTTGTATTTTTGTGCCGACTGACTTTAGTTGACATTAAATAAATAATAAAAAATTTGCGTCGCAAAAATAATATTTTTTTCACAAAATGTTTCTGTGGCGGATAAAATATGCGATTTGCTCCACGTTGCAAGTTGTTGGCTGGGTTTTAATTTGTGAGAAGTACTAAGCGTTTCATCAGCTTTGCAATAATGGGAAACAGGACAACGAGCAAAAATTAGGAGTAATCATAATAAGCAAATGATAATAAGAAATCAAGCTGCAACCGGGGATACAAATTCTGCAAACTCTAATTACGAAGAGTGCAAATTAAAAAGATGTGACTACCCTTAATGTAAGTAGCTTCGTTAAGTGAAACTCTGGACGAATATATATATTAAGCAGGAATTGATAAATATCTAAGCTGATATTTATAATGATTACTTTTTATGATTATATCATTATATTATAATATATATATTATATATATATATATATATATATGTATATTTTAATTATATTTGTGAATATATTAAAAAAAAAAGAATTTTTTCAATCAGGCATCTATATACAAAATTTTGGCAACTCTAAAACTGTTTAAAATCAATCTAAAATCAATTGAATAATTAAAAATAAAAAAATAGCGATCAAAATTTAAGTTTTAAATTTGTATAAAGTATACAAATATACATAGGTTAATTACTAAATATGTAATTGAGATACTTTTGCATTGTTAATAAATTAAATCAACTGTCGACATGATTACAAATATATTTATTCATTTATTTAATGTCGACAAAAATCAGGCGAAACAGAATAATACAAAAAGTAGTCCATTTTCAAAATTCAAAACTTAAATTTAATTATTAAAGATAGAGCGAACTCTGATTTTATTAGATGATACACTCTATTTTAATCCTTAAAGAGAACTCGAGAAATATACAATAATAAAGATCAAGTGGCCTGAAGTTAGGGAGATAAAAAAGCACTTCACCTGTAAAAAAATATATTTACATTATAAAAAGAGCTCAGCAAACCATATACAGTTTCTTTTTTGCTGACGTTGAACTCAAATATATTTATATTTATTTAAAAAAAAAGTATATAATAAAAATATAATCTGATATTTTCGTCAAATATTCATACATATTTAGAGCCGTCAAATTTTGTATTTATATTACTGGTAACCGCATTTAAAAATCGATGATAAATTTGTATGGCCACGCCAATACCTACGCCCATAATCGCCAAAGACGATTCGGAAAATCTGCTTACGTTGAAGGTTATTTGCTAGTAACTCCCTTCAAAAATCCAGGAACCACGCCCAATCCCACTCTCAGAAACGATAAAAGCCGACATATATTGCAATATAAGGGGTAAAGCTACCAAACTTTGAAGGAAGATTATTAGGAACCTTCCTTATTAATTCAAGATTTTTCACTTTACTAAAAATTTCCTTCAAAGATCGGTACAGTATTTCGCAGTTGGTTACACCTGACTGCACCGTTCTCTGTTTTTTGTTTAACTTGAAATTTAATATTAAATTTCTATATACAATTTAATTTCAATCATTTTTTACATTTTGTATTAATAATGTTGTTAAATAAGTATATAATTATAACAGTAAAGGAAGATAAAGACAATATATATAAATATATATATATCCTAACTTATCTTATGAATCTTATAAATATTTATTTTATATATAATATTTTTTGACTTTTTGTATTATTTTGACATTAAATAAATCAATAGATTTAAATAAATAAATAAATTATTGTTATAATTTATGGTGTCTTTTAGGATTATTACCAAGCCCCAATTTATGTTAGAGGATTCAACTTTCTTCGAGTTAAGACTATATTAGCCCTAAGTTTGCTTTGAGTATTTTATATGTGAACTATTATAATTTTTTTTATACCCCTTTGGGGGTATTACTTACCGGTGTGGAGACGTGTGTGCTGCTGGACGTGGGATAGTTGCTTAAATCTACGATCACAGTAGGAGCATTTGTAGGGCTTCTCGCCGGTGTGGACGCGAATGTGCTGGACAAGCTGATGGTTGCTGGAGAAGCTCTTCATGCACTGCTGGCACTGATGGGGCTTCGTCTCCGCGCCCGGCGTCGTTCCGCCGCCGCCCATGCTAGCCGTGCTGGATACGCCGTGGGCACCGATACCAACCCGTGGTATCTGCTGTTGGATCTGCTGCATGGCGCTCTTGTGCATGAACAGCTGAAATTACATAAATCCATAAACCGTTAGCAATCGATAAATATCATATAATATAGTAAAGGGTATATAAATACCTATAATTCAGTTTAGATTTTGATTATGTTTTGCACAAGTATGTGTTAAGATTGGTAAACAATCAATACATCGATATTAATCGATATCAATATTTACAAAGACCTATGACCTATTTCTAAATAAGAGTATGTATGTGAAAGAATATATTTTTGTAGCAGCGCTCAATATAAAAACATATAAGATAATTAAAAAATACTTCTAAAATTATGAAAAATTGAGTTTTTAAGATAGGTAAAAAATTATTAAGAAAAAATGTCTATAAGTAAATAAATAATAATAACAAAATAATTCCCTAAATATATACATAAAGCGTAATTTTCTATATAATAATTTATATATATATATAATTTATATTTTATTTTATTATTTTTAAATAATGTTTAAAATCATTTACATAAATAGTAAATTGTTTTTAAAGCACATTAAATAATTGAACAATTTTAATACTTCTTTACTAATCCAAAATTTCCATACCTTAAGCTTACTATTTATCATTTTAAATATTATCTAATTAAATTTATTTTTAAATGTTAATTTAACTTAACCCTTTTATACTTAATTCTACTTTAAGTAAATAAATAAAAATTAATGTTTTATTTTATTTTTATACATTTATTTAATTAATTTTTATTTATATATTTTAAGCCATTTTTTATTTTAATAAATGAATTAAAAGTCGCATCGTAAAATAAACCAAGAAATCGAAAGCAATACGAAAAGGGTCTATTAAAATATTGACAATTACAAGCAACACTATAATTATGACCGCAACTGTATGCGTGTGTGTGTGTGTGTATTTTCACTTGATACTTACTGCATTTGCTGTTACTATTATTTATTGTTCCGCGATTTAAATTTTTTTATTTGCTGTTTTTCTCGTGTCAAGGTTACTCTCTTGTCAAAATATTATATATATATATGAGAGAGTACTTGGATAATATATCGACTTTCTGATGGTATCTTAACGCACAAACTGCTGTCGCGTCTGTGCTGCTAGGCTTACTTATAGATGTGCCAAAATTCATTGAAATAATACTTTATATTATATATGTATATATATATATGTACATATATATATGTATTTTTATTATCTTTTTTTGTTTTGTTTTTTTATGATATTTTATTATAAAAATGTGTATAGTTGCATGTTGTACAAGTCAAAAACAAGTCAGCAAAACCAACAAATTTTTTGTTGGCTTTTTTAAACACATTTTTTAGCCACAGAAATTTATATTTATATATATATTTACATAAATGTGTATTTTGGTTCAAAGAAAAAAGCAATAAGAAATAAAGCTTGTATTTTGTGCTGATTGTAAAAAATTTTTATCAATCAGCAAAATAAATGTAAATAAAAAAAAATAATTATAAAAAGCATGCAGTATTGAATAAACGGAAGAAATTCGTTTCCCTTCGTTGGAATTTTTAAAAAATTATTGTTATTAACTACAACGTATTTGTGGATATATATATATATATATATATATATATATATATATAAAGTATTTGTGGATTACTCATAAAATGGGTCAAATCAACAGACTGAAGGAGAGACCCATATCCATATCTTTCCCCCAGTTGACCCACATATGAACAGTGTTCCAAGGAAGTATTTTGACAGAGTTATAAATTTAGCTTTTTACTAAAAAATTTATTTTTATTTTATATATTTTTTTATGCTTTCTGATCTGATTTGATTGTATGTAATGTAATTATAATTATTATTTTATTATAATTTTTAGGCTTCCTCTACTATTTTCCTAGTAAGTTTATTTGATGTATTTTCAGGTTATTATATAATATTAGATTATATTTTTATAACTTCCCAAAAATGCAATAAATATATGCATGCATAGGCATATATGTGCCTATATGGAAACATTTAATGCATTTATTTATTTAAGGTCAACTAAAATCAGTCGACACAAAAAATACAAAAAGTACAAAATTAAATTAAATGTAATTTACAATACAATTTTAAATTATATATATAAATTAAAAAATAAGAAATATTTATTAGATTTCTACGTGTATTTTTTATTTTATATCCTATATATTTTTTGCAATTTGAAAAGATCAAATCACTTTCACAAAGTTTTCAAAATATTCAAATTGTTAAAGTTCATGATAGTTGTTAATATTTTTTTGTAAATAGTTGGAAGAAAAATATGAAAAAATCATTGGAATATTTTCATTGACATTAAATACATATATATTATTAATGATAATCTCATGAGACGACTAATTTTATTGCATTATCTGGTTTGATAATAATTTTTACAGTCGGACAATAAAGGAAAAAACTATTACTATTATAATTATAATTATTGATGCTTGCTAGAGCTAATTCCAACACGCTTAAATTTAAGAGTTTATATATAATCCATGATAAATATTACGAGACAAAAATGAAAATAAGAAATTTATTTATTCATTTATAATTCTAAGCATAAACAAAAATGTTTAAGATAGGCCCGAAATGCTTAACAGAGATAATAACAATAATAGTAATAATAAAAATAATACATTACAACAAGTTGAGCAGTTCCACAGAATTGTCGTAACTTATTATAATTATTGGAATTAATATTTTAATATATACGCCTTGGAAAAATCTCAAGAAAATACTCAAGCTTAGACATTTATACATGCATATATATATGTATATATTACATATATATATATATGTAATTAACAGCTAGCTGAATATAATCCCCAAGAAATACAGTTGCAGTTATTTTTGTAGTTGTAATTGTAGTAGTAGCCGAGAACGAGAAACGATGGCAAAAAACAGAAAAATAGACACACAGGCACAGACAGACACACAGCCACAGACACCGACACACAGTTAAACAGAAGGCAGCACGCAGCAGTCGGCAGCAGAGCCGCGTGCGGTGTTCTCTGGTTGGTTGGTCACCAAACGGTTTGTTTGCACTCCCACCGATTCGCCGTTGCTCGTCATTCGGTCGAGGCGACTGCACTTTTCTACGCTTAGCGAGCTCAGGCCCCCCTCTTCCAGCCCTCCCACACTATACACCTACGCTCGCCTCTGCGTTGCTTTCGTCAGTCTTGCCCGCTTCGTCCGTTTCGTCCTATTGCTTTGCAAACGCATAAAAATGGCGAGCTTTGGTCGCCAGGCGGCACTGTCCAGCCAACGGCAGTTCTGCGAATCGCCGGCAAATGAGAGTGCGATAATAGCATGCTTGTATATGTGTGTGTGCGTAGCAGGGTAAAAGAGGAGACTGTGACTATAAATGGACGTGGGTCAGTGAACGGTTCCTTTTCTTTTTCTTGTTGCTGCTGCTGTTGTTGTACAGGGGAAATGCAGAGAATACTGAAAACTGCGCATACAAACACACAAACACACACCAAGCGCACTTTTATGTACATAGCTAGGTAGGTGTGTGTGTGTGTGCTTATATGCATTTTCAAGCAACTACTAAATATCAGTTAATTGCTTTTTTTTTTTAATATTACGTTACTCTTATTTATTTATGTATGTATTGATTTATTCATTTATTGAAGTAAAAAATACAAATAACACACAAAAAAGTTTAAAATGTATAAAATAATTTAAATACAAATAAAATTTAATAGTTAAATTTTCAATAAAGAAAATAAGAAAAATATTTATAAGTTCTATTAGATTTTTGGGGGTATTTAAATGTAACATGCATTATTATAATAATTTTACATGTTTATTAGTATTATGATTTTATTATATAATATAGCTACATATTTCGTCTGGCTACATTTTTATAGTTTTTTTTTTAAATAAATTTGAATTATATTTCATACAAAATATATATTATTTTGACCTCCTATTCATATCAGAGCTAGAGCTGCATTTCTTCTGCTGTTAATTAACATTGACATAACATTAACATTAAAATGAAAACAGCTTTCATAGCATTAGCTCTTGCAAGCCAGAAAGAAAAAGGCAACTCTCGGAATTGGAGCGGGGGTAGGGGTGGAAGATAATTTGGTGCTGCTTAATAACTGTATTAAATCTCACAATTTGTGTTCTCCTTCTTTTTTAAATCATGTCTTACATCTTTTCTATATTGTATCAAATGTAAATAAATTAAAATATGCAGAACGCGAAAATTGTGTATGCGAATTGTAGCGCAATATGTTTGCGTATAATGTATATAAACATGTGAATTTATACATGTATATGTGTATAAACAGTCTTATATACATGTGCAACATTTTTTTCCCTCACTTTCTTGTGCACATTTTTCTCTTGCGCTCGGTTTGCTTATTTTTCTAAGCACGCACTAGGGATGGGTTGGCAAGGGGCAAGAGTTTTGTGCGCCAATGAATTTCTACTGCGGCCATCGTCTGTGTGCTGACTACTGCCTGTCCGTATATATGTATGTGTGTGTTTGTAGGGAGGAGCTGCAAAAAAAAGAAGCAGAAACAGAGGAAAAAAAACCGGCAGTGGTCGAAGGCGAGCAATATGAAAATGGTCGCAAAAAAGAGAAAAAAGGGGGCTGAACAAAATAAAAAGTGTGTGTGTGTATGTGTGTGTGTGTGTGTGTGTTAGCTGCTGCTCTTGTTCTTCTTCGTTTTTTATTTTTGTGCCGAGGGTGGAACAAACCCAGACATACAACACTCACACAGACAGGTAATTTGTTTCTTCGGCACTTTCCAAAAAAAAAACACACTTGACTGTCTGTTTGTAAGTGTGTGTGCGTGTGCGTGTGTGTGCTTATGTGTGTATGTATCATTGCTTATTCACACATACTCACATACATTTGCTCGTGCATGCATATTGAAATTGTATTTGGTAAATTGTCTTGGGATATTTTTGTCTTCGATATTCTTTGTCTTTGTCTACATATATGTCTGCTAATACAAACATGCATACAAGTGCACGTATGTGTGTGTGTGTGTGTGTGTCTAAGTTGATTGTCTTTGTTGTTCCTTCTTATGCCCATTTTTTTAAAATTTCCTTTTAGCCTTTCTACCTTTTTACTATTTTCTTATTCTATCTTTTTCAGACAGGAAAATATGCACTGTTTGCACTGTTGCAAGTGTGTGTGCATGTAACTTCTTACATCGGCTTGTTCTTCTATGCTTGCTCTTAGAAACTTAACTCATCGAATATCGCTTTACAAATCTGACTTTTTTATAAGAGTGATCTACCAGCTTATAAGAGCTTCTTATAAATATCTGCTGCTGTATTGGTTTCTAAGCATGACTTACAAGAGAAAGTAGATCAAAGCGATTACAAGAGAAAATATTAATTAGTTGCTGCTTCAAATTAAGCAACGATCAAGTTGGGAAATATGTATGTGCATGTATAATAGTGTGCGTTTCTGTATATGTAGCTGAGTTAAAATTAAGGTGCAGTGCACCACAGGGTATTTCGCTAGCTAGAAAAACTTACCATCGAAAAATACAAGCAACACACAATAAAAACTGAAAAAAAATATCTTATGCATTTACTAAAATAACATTTATTGTTCACAAAATAAGGGCGTAAATTATTAGACGTTTAAATTAATTTATTGATGAATTATCTAATGCAAGTTGTTTTTAGACTAAATTGTAATAATAACAACTTAAAATAAAAAAGTGCGTAAACTAAACTTAATAATTAATACTGCGAAACGCATTAACATATAAAATAAATAAATATATATCATATGTGTGAGACTAACTTTTTAAGCTATTTCTTTTTTTTATAGCAAATAACAACTGTTTTCGAGAATAAATCTATGAATTTGAATTATTTACAGTGTATTTCAAATTCGGCGTTCTTCTCTATTTATTCCACTTTCTCTCTCTTGATCTCCTGTGCATGGCTAGCCTATCAACTAAGAATCCGAGATTGCCGTCAGTGTGTGTATATAATGTGTTTGCAAATATGCAGCTGAATGTGTGTGCGCTTATTTGTACACACATACATACATTCGTGTTGAAGTGTGCAAATTAAACATACAAATAATGCAATTTGCAGTCGAGCAAACACAAAATACATAAAATGTTATGTATATATATGTGTGTGTGTGTATTTGTATACACATATTTTGATTATTTTAAATGCTTAAAATGAAAGGAGAAAACAAGCAACAAATTCCCACAGCTCTGCAGCAGATTTATAATATTATATTCCAAATTTTGTACTCAAACTAAAATAATCGATATTTAAAGAAAAAGAAAATTTTAAAATGGTTTGTGTATATGCCAAGTAGTGTCTACCTCTCTCCCTCCCTCTCGCTCTCTCTCATGACTGCAGCTGATCAACACCGCATATGTTTGAGCTCAATTGTATGCTAGCTTTAGCGGCCTTTGCTCGACTCAACGATCGATTAAAGCATGACGAACATAAGAGACCAAATTTGAGTTTGAAATAAAGAGAAAATAGCCTGCTTGTGTGTGGATTGTGTGCTTTGTATTTGTATGTGTGCGAATGTGGCAGCTACAATAGGTATATAGATTATATGTGTATGTGCATTCTGTGTTCGTGTCTTCAACGTGGAAGAGTACTATACACAACGGAAGAGATGCCAACTCACTCGTTGCAGGGTCGACCAACATTCTTCAAGTGTTCGTTCGCTGATCGCTGCGGCGCTGCTCGACCGCGACAGCTGAAGCTGCAAAACGAGAAGAAGAAGATTATCAGAAATATGAATCGTAAGAATAAATTTTATCACATTTAAATTTCATCTAGTTTTGAGAGTCACAAATATGAAACAAAAAACAAATACAATAAAGCTAGATAAATACATATAATTACACACAAACACACACACTTATAAATATATATGATAATTTAAATTAAATTAAATAAATAATTTGAATTATATATATTTAATTTTAATTTAAGATTTCAATTTAATTATTGTATATTAATTTGCATTAAATAAAAATAAATCAATAACATTTATGTGCACTTATATTTTTCATATTCAATTTCTAAGGAAATTTAATTATGCACTTTTAATTTCCATTCATTTAAAATAAAACAAAAATAATAAATAATAATAGATCGATCAATATAAATATATATCTATATATTTTTGGTCAATATTAAATAAAAAAATCTATAATATATATAAATTTTGTAAACGAACATATTTTATTAATAATATATATTTAATTTCAAATCTATTTCAAGATTATTTCAGCTTCAATTTAGGCAACATAAATTGAAAGTGAAATATAAAAAAATGAATAAATCAATAATTTATATGTATGTTTTTTGGTTTGTGTGTGTTTACAATTAGATCTTCCACAGAGAATACCATAAATCTCAATTAGGGTGACCATCATATCATTTTGAAAGCCCATAGAGATTTTTGAAATTTCTCTGCTCAGAGAAACAATTAAAAAAGTAACAAATAATCAGAATAATTTACATAGATTTTGTCTTAAATGTTTTGTTAATTGTTTTTTTTTTCGTTGTTGTTGTAACAAATTTAATTTAATAAATAAAACATTACGTGCTTTTGTTAATTTGCCAGTTGGCAAATAATCGGTTAGTCGTTTGTTATTACAAAAATTAGCTATTTAATTAGTGGTTTCGTTTGTTTTTTTTTTTGCTCACACAAAATATAAAATATGGGAATTTAAAACAAGCTGAATTTGTTAATCAACTTGTTTTTCTTTTCATTTATTTTGTAGAAAGCTAGAAATGCTGAATTTAATTATTAATGATTTGTGTTTGTATTGCTCAAGTTTAATTTATTTATTTAAGCAAATCAAATTGAATATTTTAATTTATATTAAGAAAATTAGAAATATTAACAGAATATAATATAAAAAAAAATCAAGTATTTGAATAAAATAAATTTGAAGCCTGTCAGAATAAATATATTAAGTAAGTATTTTAAATTAAAATAAATAAATACAAAATATAAATTGAAATGAATCAAATAGTTTTTGGAATTACAATAAAAATATTGGTTTTAATAGGAATAATACGTTTTTGTTGTTTTTTTTAGTTTAAATTTAAATAGCATTCAAATTATATATTGAATTTATTAGATTGTTGTTTGTATTTCTTTAACAATAAGATAATTTAATTGGGCTCTTCTCTTTCCTATTAAAAGTTGTATCTACTAATTATTATTATTATAATTAACCAATAAATAACTTATTAGATTTAACAAATAACTAAGGGTTTTCATATTAGACTGATAAAGTTTATAAAATTAAATTTATTTGACTTTCATTTGCATATTGCTGACATTAAATTAATACATAAAAATGAACTTTTCTTGCCTAAAGAGATATTAAAAAATAATAAAGACTACATTTGATTTATATTATATTTAAAAAGCATATATATGCAATTTAATTTTGAATTTTATTGTCATTTTCAGACATTAAGTTTAAGTTGGAATTTTCTTAGCTGAACTTAAACCAATAATAAAGATTATTTTATTTATAGATTAAATTTAAAAGCATAATGTGAAATTATATTTTGAATTGAAGTGAATTTATTTCATTCGCATTTTTCTGATATTAAATTTTAAATAAATAAATAAAACTTTTGCAATTAAAATATATATGTTTATTTTTAAATTTAATTTAAAAATCATTAAAGCTAAATTTTATTTTAAATTTATTTGATTACAATTTCTGACATTAAATAAATAGTTAAATTTTGACCATTCTCGCCAGAATTTAAGCAAATAAAATGGATTTTTAGATTACATTTAAAATTTTGTTATGAATTTATTTGATTTTCATACATATTTTTCTGAAATTAGATATTAAAAAAAAAAAAAAAATAATTACCTACTAAAATTGAGATCCTAACAGAAAAAGTCTTAAGGTAAACCACAACAAAATAATAGAAAACAAATGTGAGAGCAATATTATTTTCACAAGCAAACCAAAATAAAGAAAAAAAAACGCGAAGGGTTAATTTGAATTTTGAGAGAGATTTTTGTTCAGATTGCAAAACCAAAATTACATCGTGCTCCTTTTCACAGTCAAGTGTCATTTTCATCAAAATTCAAACAAAACGTAACGAATAATATTGTGTTTTTTAAAATATATTTTTTTATTTGTTTTTCTTTGGTTTCGCGCGCGAATTTTATTTAATTATATTATGTGTCGAATCCCTGCGGGCTGCATTAGGTTAAGGGTTTATTGTTGTGTATTGCGTTGGGTTACAGAAGAAGGGGCAGAGGGAAGCAGAATCCATCAATGGGCAAATCAGCGGCAATAAGAGCTTTTTTTCTTTCGAGCATATGTGTGTGATTGTGTTCGTGTTTATGCGTATGTTAAATGCGTATGCATGTGTGCATGTGTTGATGTTGTCTTAACCGGCTCAAAGCTCCTGCCAAATTTTAAGTTAGCGGTTATCGGTTAACGATTGTGTGCGTGTGTAACACTGCGCGAACACAATTAAGTATTGATGTTTATTATATTTTTATATTGTTCTTTTCTTTGGTATTTTTTTGGGTATTTTTTTCACTGCGGAGTCACACAACCTGACGGCCCGATGTCCTTTGAACTTCTGCCGGCGCCTTATCCATAAACGGGATAGCAAAGCAAAACGTCTTATACTGTGGCGTCGACGTCGACGTCAACGTCGCTGTTTGCGATATTACTAGCGTCGCAAGTTGTGCTTCTCTTTCTAATTTACACATAGCGGCCGTCCGTATGTATGTATGTGCGTGTGTGTGTTATTATTGTTTTCTTCAAGAAATTATGCGCGAGTGAAAAAAAAAACCAAACACACAAAGAACGAGAAGAAAACAAAACTCGTTCGCACTCTGTTGCAGTCAAGCGTTCGCTGTCTCTGTCTCTCTTGCTTCCTCAGCAGCAGCAGCATCGGCGGCAGCGTGCAGAGCAATGTCTATGTGTGTATGTATGTGCATGTTTAGTTGTGTAGTTGTATAAAACTAAACTTGCACTCACCACTCTCTCTCTCCCGCTTTCCTATTCTCTCTCACATACACCCAACCCAACCGTTTGAATTCCACCCCAGCCACAATATGCACACAAACACACAGTGAAAAAATAGGAGGGGAAAATCAAAAGGAAGAGGTGGTCGTGGGGAGGGGGAAACGTTTATGAATTGGGGTTACTTGAGACAAAAAAAAATTACACTAAGCTAAGAATTTCTATCTCTCTTGCTTGCTCAAAATTACACACACACACACACACATATATATATATATATATAAATAAATATATATATACATATATAATTGAAATTTTGCTTAGTGCGGGGAAATTATTTGCTGCTGCTTCTTGAGCTGAAGAGAAAAAATCACCACCGCGCAAAAAAAATTCAAGAACAAAATCATCTCAAGCAAAATGTCGACAAGGCAAGGAGAGCTTTGAGTTTCTCCAAGAAGTGGGCGCTGAGCTTTTCGGCTGGGGTATAAATAGGAAATTTATGATTTGGGAAATTTCTAAGCTTTGCTCTCCCTTTCTAATTTTGCTAGCTCTTGGCGATAATGGCCAAAGCTAAGAGAATTTATATTCTTCATTAAATCGGTCTCTCTTCAAGTCAGAATTTTATATTAATATATATGGCTGAATATTTCTAAAATTGTGCGTGTGTACAAAGCCATTTTATATCTTAAATATAATTCATTCAAAAATGTAAGTGTATTATAAACAATATTTAAATTAAATATATAATATTTTAAATTAAATTCAAATATAAATCAATTTATATAAATTCATATAATTCTATTTAATTTGATAAAAAAAAGCATCTAAGTGGAGAGTTTAAATTTCATCTTGGAATTTTGGAAATGATTTTTTATTTTATTTATTTACAATGGAAAACATTATAAAAAATGGAGGAAAGCGCTTGTTTTTATTATATTTAGAAATAAATTATAAATTTAAGAAAACTTGACTAGCGTATAGTATATAAATATAATTAAATTAAAAGTATACTTTAGGTTAAATAAATAAAAAAAAGGATACTTTTTAATTTAATTTAATTTTAAATATAAATATATATACATTTTAAATATATTATAAATTTTATTAGAAATCTATATATTTACTGTTAATATTTTAAACAAATTCATTTTTGCTCACCTGAATTTCATTGGCCAATTTTTCGTTGTTATATTTCATGTCCGGTGTTGAACTGCCGCCAGACGGCGTTATCGAGTGTTGCGGCGATTGCAGTCCTTGCGTTATCGTTATCGGCTTGCTGAGCAGCGTCAGCGTCGTGGGACTGTGCGCTTGGTGAGGGGGGTGTGACTGCTGCTGCTCCTGCTGTTGTTGTTGCTGCTGCTGTTGTTGTTGTTGCTGATGCAAATGTTGCTCGGCGTTGAAAAAGCTATCGCTGTATTGTTGCTCCGATTGTTGCTGCTCAGTTTGCTGCTGCTGCTCCTGTTTTGGCTTCACAGCGACCGCATTTTCCGACTGATCAGTCGTCGTCGCTGGGACGCCGGCGCCGCTGCTGCTATTTTGCAGCGCAGTCGATTTGAGATGCGCTGCTGCTGCTGCTGCCGCAGCCGCATTAAATAATAAATGATGACTGCTTAAATGTGTTGCTGCCGCGGCAGCTGCTGACGCCGCCGCTGCCGCTGCTGACGTTTGTTGACGGGCAGCAAATGTTTCGCTGCCATAGCACTGGTCTGCATGTTGCTGCAACAATTGACTTTCAATGTTGTTCTGCGAATTTTGCTGGACGTGTTGTTGTTGTTGCTGTGCATGTTGATGGGTGTGTTGTTGTTGTTGCTGAACATGTTGCTGCTGCATATGATTTTCTGCCAATTTGGTATTTAAGGGCAAGCGATTTAAATTGTTGCCAGCATTCGTCAGCTGCTCCTGCTGGCTAGACAACGGGTGCGGGTGCGCATGGGGATGGGGATGTTGTTGTTGGTGCAGCGACTGTTGTTGCTGCTGCAGTGCGAATGGACCTCTTGCCTGCTGCCAAAAATCGGTGGCATCCATTTTGAACATAGGTGCTTGATGACTGCTGAATTGCGAGAGCAGCCACTTGTCCACCTTCGCTTGCGATCTCCTTAAAAGCTCCGCGGGACCCAGGGCGATACAGCTTTCTTCTACTCCTGCTTCGTGCTGCTACTGCTTAAACCATAAGAAAACTATGAAAAAGCTAGAAAACTAAAATGCAGCAGCAACTTCACAATGGCCTGCAAGCAAAAAATTTGTATGATTATTTAGCTATTCATTTATGAATTTATTAATATATTTAGTTATCTATTTATATATTTATTAATTTATTTACCTATTTATTAACTATTTGTACTTTTTATTTGTTTATCCATTGATATACTCCTTTATTTATTTGTTTATTTGCTTATTTATTTAATGTGCACTAATACAGTCGACTTAGAAAAATGCAAAAGCTAGAAAAATAAAATAAATTGAAACTAAATTTTTATATACATATTTATATTAAAATTATAAGAAATATTTACAGGATTTATTTATAGATCTAAACAAACACAGACACAGACATTCCTATCAAGTGATTTTTTTCTATCTTATCTTAAAGCTCATTTACGAATATCCATTTAAACATCATACAAAATAATAACTAAAAAATTTCACTTGGCATTTGTAAAAATTATTAAAGCTGAAATGAAACTTTCTTAGCTCAAAAATTATTCACATACTTCTCTGATTTCTGATAAACTATATTATGTATTATATTATATATAATATATATTGTATTCTTTTGCTTTGTGGACATCTTCCTTACTTTGAGATCACCAAGTTATTGTTGTAATTACCACTTAATTTAAGCAATTCAACTATACTATGCCCTATTTAAGAATTCTTTGAATGTTATCATGTGTTTCTTTATCCTTGCCACCAGCATATCTTAATAAAACTTAGATCCGACGATTGCTTGCAGTGATTAATAAGCCAATCCAATCATTATATTATGGCAAGTGTACCGTCAGATCAATATTTTATTGATGTACTTGTATATTATTAGATCAGTAAATCTCTTCTATAAATAGACTGACAGAGGAGACATGAATCGTATTCATCCGGGAAACAAAAAATTATCCCGATCTCAAAGTAAAGAATATTTATTTAAGACACAGTTAATTTCCAACTCTAATCAAGTCACTTCCGAAGTATTTAAGGAATTCACCTTGGTCCCTTATTCATAAATGACTGTTATTATTATTAATTTTTTATATGATTTAATTTGTAATTTTATTTATAATATTTATGATAAAGGTTATATTTTATCTATGTTAGGTTTTTAATTAACTAGTACTACTCATTGAATTTTTTTGCGTTTTATTTATTTTTTTTATTCTAAAATTTATTTTATTATCCACTCATCAGGGATCACTATAATTAATAGTAAATAATTATTAGAGCCAAATCAGTGTGACTATCGGTTCCCAAGTTTCTGTAGGAATATATCTGTATCGGATGACTATTCATGTTGATGGCAGTTTTTGTATTAGCAAATTTTTTGTCACAATTTCAATTAATTTGTGAATTTAACATTGGTCAATATCATATAGCTTGTATAGGAACAATCGGTCGGTTTTGTAAATGTATGGGTGTTTATATTTCGTATGTGGATATATCTTGCTTAAACGCTTTCAAAAAGTTATTTTAATTTACATATTTCTGCTTTATTGTTTGCTAATGAATTTTTCAAATAAATAATTAATTTAATAATACAAATTGAAGAGAAAAAATAAAAAATAAATTAAGAACTAATTTAAACACGATGATATCATTCCATAAATTATATATTCATAAATTACATATTATTTATGATTATTTTAAATACTTAATTATTTATATATAGTGTTTTATAAATTTTCGTTATAAAATTTAAAAATAAAAGATATGAAAATTAAAATATTATTTATATTATTATTATGATATTGTGCCAAATCATATTATTTATCGTTCTCTAAAACATGTTTTTTATATATTTTGTTTTTTTTTTAACATTCTTATTGCTAAATCTTAAAAATGAAAAGGAAAAAATAGAAAACAAATTAAATTATTATTATTTGAAATCGTTTTTATTTATGATTATTTAAATATGCCAGTATTTTTTTCGTATGGTATTTCGTTTCAAAATTTGAAAAAACAAAAACTTCTAAACTTATTATTGAAATATATGTTTTAAAAAGTATAAGTAAAGTAAAAGTATAAAAAAATAAAATTATATTATTGTTGTCTGTGATTATTTGAAAAATGTTATTTTTTATATATTTGGTGCTTTCAAAATGTGTCTGGCAATATTTTAAAAATGAAATATAAAAGATTGTTAATATTATGTTATTGTTATTTATAATTATTTTAAATAAGTAATTTTATTTTTAGGTATAGGATTCGTTGATGAATTTATTGCTTAGAGTTGTTTAAACTGTGCTACTATTTAAGTAAATAACTATGTTGAACTTTGCCGCATTTGTATTTTTTTTTGGGTGTTGTTTAACTCGATTCCATACCGCATATAAAGGTCGAAGGTCGAACGTTTAAATTCGCTTATCGATGATTGACCATTGCATTGAGAGAGCGATATAAAGAGAGCGAGAGGGAAAGCGCGAGAGAGAGAGAGAGACAGAGAGTGCCTGTTTGCTTGATACACTGATTGATTGACCTGACTATTTATTGAACTGTAGAGAAAACAACGCAAAAGTACAAATATTGAAAAAATCGCGAACTTTTTGCAAACACACAGAAAACGTCGCCGTCGTCGTCGCTAGTGTCGCCCCTAGTTGAGGCTAAGGATAACCTGGCGGCACGCGAGTCATTGAAAAACTAATTTTGTCGCTGCCACGAAACAAGTATAAATATGAATCGTCGTCGTCGTCGTCGTCGCCGTTGCCGTCGCCGTCGTCGCTGTGAATGGTTCCGTTCACATCTCGCGTACTTAGAAATAGAACTTTTGCTTAACAAAAAGTCAACAACAACAAGAAAGACGAAATGTTAGCAGTCGCTGCTAAAGCGTCTCGCAGCGCGACAGAGGAATATAAGTCAAACGTCTTCGCTTGCACACTTCGTTCATCTTCGGCACGCCAAGCAAAGCGTCTTCGTGCCAGCAAAGCCAACGTCAGCGCCAGCGTCCGTCGTCTTACGTTAGTCGTCGTCTCTCTTAAGTGCTTAAGTATGCTCTTGCAAATTCTTCTCTTCTTCTTCTTAGCAGTAACTGTATTTGCAGCTGGCCGCTTACCATGTATGTGTTTGCATGTGTGCTCTTGTATCTCTCTCTTGCGACAATGATCAGGCAGGGCTTAAGAAGCTCCCTTTGCCTGCTATCAATGCTGAATAAATACCCTTGCACATAAACGCATATATGCATGAGTATGTGTGTGTGAGCTTACTTATGAAAACAAATATCAGGTAGCAAAACAGTAAGTACACTTGCAAAAATATACATATATTATATTGTATATATATATTTATATTTATATTTATATTTATATTTATATTTATATTTATATTTATATTTATATTTATATTTATATTTATATTTATATTTATATTTATATTTATATATATATTTATATTTATATTTATATTTATATTTATATTTATATTTATATTTATATTTATATTTATATTTATATTTATATTTATATTTATATTTATATTTATATTTATATTTATATTTATATTTATATTTATATTTATATTTATATTTATATTTATATTTATATTTATATTTATATTTATATTTATATTTATATTTATATTTATATTTATATTTATATTTATATTTATATTTATATTTATATTTATATTTATATTTATATTTATATTTATATTTATATTTATATTTATATTTATATTTATATTTATATTTATATTTATATTTATATTTATATTTATATTTATATTTATATTTATATTTATATTTATATTTATATTTATATTTATATTTATATTTATATTTATATTTATATTTATATTTATATTTATATTTATATTTATATTTATATTTATATTTATATTTATATTTATATTTATATTTATATTTATATTTATATTTATATTTATATTTATATTTATATTTATATTTATATTTATATTTATATTTATATTTATATTTATATTTATATTTATATTTATATTTATATTTATATTTATATTTATATTTATATTTATATTTATATTTATATTTATATTTATATTTATATTTAAATTGCCTATTACCGTTTTTGGGCGGGATTGTGCGTTGTCCAACATCTCGATTTTTGTCGGGTTTTACTAGCAATATATCTTTCAGATATG
Source organism: Drosophila macrothrix (assembly GCA_035042055.1). Classification (NCBI taxonomy): domain Eukaryota; kingdom Metazoa; phylum Arthropoda; class Insecta; order Diptera; family Drosophilidae; genus Drosophila; species Drosophila macrothrix. The sequence continues at coordinate 90,198 of JAWNLX010000589.1, forward strand.
ATGATTCCATTTTTAAAATTGTGATATGCGGATTTATCGATTTACACTAATATTTAACAGGTGTATTGGTTTGGGGAGGCGGAGGCCATCCAATTTTTATCGATTCTTTGGGGATTTACATACGTTCAACATTTTGTGGCTCTAACTTACAAATCGTGGAAGATATGCGCACTTCAGATTTCTAGGGCCGAAGTTCCTGGGGGCGAAGGGTGTGGGCGTGAAAGGAGTTTGCCAGCAAGTTATTCTCAAAGTTTGGAGACTCAATTTTTAAAATTGTGGGAGATATGCGGATTTATCAATTTGCGATTATTGTTCTTATCGATTTGCTAGCCTCTTAGTGGACGTAGCACTTCAATTTTTACACCTTTTATCTTTAGTATCAAAGTATATATATAAATATATATATATAGATTTTTACTTACCGCTCAATAATCATTAGCATTCCGGCAGCTTGTCAAGACAGATAAACACCATCCGGAGCTGGGCAGATATATATCTGGATATAAAGTGTTTGATGAGCTGATTATATGTATATTTTATATATATAGATGATCAGCTTAATCGGTGTTTTTTTTTGTCTATGACTTTTTTTTTTGCTCGTTGTTTTGTCGTAGTTCTTATTTAAAAATTATTTTTATTTTTAGTTTTAGGTTATACATTATTGAAACTAGTTTGAACTTAAGGCCGGAATAAGGCACACGTTACGGTTTCGCGATCTCGTAAATTGAATGTTAATCATTTTGTTCTCTTCTTCTTTCTGTTTATTATATTTTTTACATAATGTTTTTTTTTTTTTAATTTCAAAGTTAATCATTTTGTTTGTTTCTTCTTTTAGTTACTTTTATTTTGCTTACACAATCTTCTTGCTTTTCGAATCTTGTTAAACCATTCAATTAAGAGTTAATTTGTTTATTTTTTATTTGACAATTTTAAATATTTTTTGTTTGTTTTAAATTGTTTGCTAATTCAACGTGGTACTTTCTTCTTGGTTGTTTAAATTTATCATCACAATTTGTTTTTTTTTTTTTTTTTGGTATTTATGTTGTACGCCAAAAATATCACCCAAATATTGATTTATTTATTTACTTTATTTACTTTTTCGTCTTTTTTCTCTCGCTGGGTCCCCATTCAAATAATTACTTATTCGATATCATTTAATCGATATTATTTATAGTTCAATTAAAAAATAAAACTAAATGGGCTTTTTTAAAATTTATTTTTATGATATTTGTGTTTATTTTGGTTGTGTTTTAGTTAGTGTAGTGTGATGTAATCGTACTCGTTATCGAAATTATTATCTGCTACTGTATATGTTTCACATTTGTTGGATTATATCGACTATCTTTATATTCTTAGTATGGTTATTACTATTTCTATATATATATATATATAATATTTGCTTACAATTATTTCTGAGAGTGTGTTCGTGTGTGTGTGTGAATGCGAATCTGTGTGTGTAAATGCTAGCTATATGGTAAGTGGTATTCAAAACTGTCTGTTCCGGTGTCAGTGTGTTTCCGATAAGCATACAATGAAAGTATTTTGATGCCGATCGGTTGGCTTTGAGCAATAATTATTTTGACTAAACTCTATGCAAAATCTTTAAATTTTGTATAAAATAAATGCTTAAAATAAATTAAAAATTTATTGAATGTATATATATATATATATATACATATATTTTTTTATTGTCCAACCTTTTAAATAATCAGCTGCTTTATTAAAGCATGTGAAGATTTTTGAGAATGTTGTGTTGTTGTGTTTGAAAAATAAAAGCTTAAATTAAATAAAAAATTTAATATTTTTCATTCTTAATTAATTTTTGTGAAGCTTGAATAATGTTGAGAATGTTGGGAATTTTGTTAGTTATTGAAAAAACTTAAATGAAAAATTTAATAATAATTTTGATTAGTTATTTTACTAGTTATTTATTTGATTGTTGTTAAATTTTGTTGAATTTCTTTTTAGCTGGTTTATTATTTCACTTCTTGAGATTTTTCTTGTTGGCGTTTTCGAGTTTAGTTTTTTTTTCGAGTTTTTAAATATAATTATTTATGTATCAAAATTGTTGAGTTCGTTCCGTTTCGTTTAATATACTTAAGCTTTGTACTTTTGATTCCAATATGTTTTTTGCAATACTCTCTTTAATAAACTGTTATTTTTGTCGCTTTTATTTTGATCAATTTCAAATATTTTTTGCTTGATTTGATTTGGTTGAGTTTGCAGTTGTTTTTTTGCTTCGTGTTGTTGCTTGTTGAATTTTTTATTTAGATTGCTCAGGTCGAGATTTGATTGATTTATATATATATAAGTGATATATAAAAGTAATTAAAGTAAGTATATATGTGTGTGAGCGAATTAAAATAAATAGTTTTAACTGTTATGTTCTATTGCGTGACAAACTGAATTATGGTTTAGTTGGCATGGAGTTCTATTGTTATTTGCTTCATTACGGCAAACATTTATGGCTTTAAAACGTTTTTTGGTCTATTGTTTTTTTTTTTATTAAATTATGATGATCTGAAATCGAAAGTGAACGATCAGTATTTTGGAATATTGAGGGAGTTTATTCAAGCTAAGGTTGGAGAGAGTATTATTAAAAAAGATATAAAGAAAAAAAGAAGCATTAAAAATGAGACAGAATTATTATGAAAGGAAAGTAAAATAACGCAAAATAAAAAATAAAGAAAGCTCTTAATAATAATAATATAATAAAAAAAAAATGTTTTGTTTTTTTTTTATGAAAAGAAAAGAAAGAAACAAATGAAATGGTTTGGTTTAAATAAGTGTTGGGAGTCTTAACAATAATTTAAAAATAAAGTATTTATAGAAATATAGATAATTATAAGTTGGAGCTTCTGTTAATTAATTTAATCCCATTTAATATTTAATTTCAAATGGAGAGTGGATTATTTGATGGGGTTCTTAATAATATTTTGGATACAAAATTTTTGATTCTTAACCGAATTTTAAATTAAAAAATTCACAAAAATATAGGATGGTTTGAAAAATAGTTGGGATTAGGTTTTCAGATTTAATTTTTTGTTGGTATTTTAATGCTATATTTTTTTTGCAGTATTTTTGTTGCTGTATTTTTGTTGTTGTTATTTGTTGCACAGGGTGTTTCACATAGGTGTATTCACATTTAGGAAATAAAAATGCTCCGCGTGGTCTAAACGATCCGCAGTCGGCTGTTCTACTCCATAGACTATTGCGTCTCTCAATGCCGACACTCCGAAATAATGGCGAAACAAAAAATTGCCAGCTCTTACGGTGAAATCCAGGCATGACAGTGTGTGAGTACGTATGTGTATGTGTGGGTGGGTATGCCTATGTGTGCGTGTGTGAGTGAACAGGTCAAGGAGCACAGCGTTCGGTAGGCTTATTATGAGAAAAAAATGCTGGACGTTAAACAAAAACGACAGCAGCAGCAGAGACGTCAACAGCGACGGCTGCAGCAGGAGACAACTGCCAAGGCAGAAGAAGCAGCAGCGACAGCAGCAGCAGCAGTGGTCAGTGACAACAGCGACGCTGTTGCTGCTGCAGCGCCGACGTCGTCGGCTGCACTTTTGCATTTAGTCGTTGTTGATGTGCATGCCGTTTATCGGTTATCGGTAACTGAAGTACAATTCTTATTTTAACTGTAATTTCTCTACCGATAAATATGTTAAAGAAAAAATTATTTTTCGTCGTTGAATTAAAGTCGAGTTAAAAATATATATTATGACCTACGCATACTAAAATTATTATTAAAAGAAAAAATTAACAAATTTGTATACAACTTGTTCCACATTTGTTAAATATTTTATTCTTTTAAATTATACAAACAATTTTTGTTCTTTTAGTTTATTTTTATGTGTTTAATGTCATCTAATATCAGTCAATTTAACAAGGTTTCTATTATCAGAAGTTTCAGTATTTTGCATGGAATGCTTTTAAATAAGCATAATATTCTTCTATTTTATTCAATAAAAATCTTAATTCTATAAAAAAAATGCAATGAATATTTTTTTACTCATATTAGTCGACAATAAATAAATGAAGAAATTCATAAATGATCGATAAAGTAAATTGAATATATTTTATTTAATATTCTTGTATTTTTTATAGAAATAAAAATACAAATAAAACCTTCAATAATATTTATTAAATTTCGTTTATTTTTAGCTTAAAAAAGGAAAAATAAATAAGTAAAGTTATCGATAACATCAATATTTTATTTTTTATTTACTTTAATCATATAAAAAAAATATATAAAAAATAAACGAGTAAAATAATCGATAACATAAATTAAATTAAATTAATTTTGTATATTTTTTTTACTTATAATATCAATTTGAGCAATCGACTCTTTAAGCTTTTAGCCCACAGTCGATTCCCCAAAATTACTAAATCCAAGCGTCAGCGTCAATGCCAACGCCAACGTCGACGTCTACGCCGCCGCCAACGCCAACATCGCAGTTGCATTTGCCGTTGCATTTACCGTTGCATATTTGGCAAGCGATGTCCAGTCAAATGTTTGTTGTTGTTTGTCGCTGCTTTTACGGAAGGGAGCCACAAAATGCGTCTGGGCCCATTCCGCGCTCACACACAGATACACAGGCAGTGTCAAGTGCAGTTTTCGTTGCTGCTGCTGCACTTTCTACAGTAACAACCCTTATTTTTGCACCCTCAACCCAGTTGATTGCAAACTGCAACTGCAACAGCAACCACCCCATTGCAAAATGGCACCTCCAACCGCACCCTCGCCCCCTTTGCAGTTGCAACTCTGCATGCAAAATGTTGTGCACGTTTTAATATCGACCTCCTTCTATTGCTATCCGCCTCGCACACTTGTCTTTATCATCTGCTCTCTCGCGCGCACAAACTCTCCACTCTCTCCGCACTCTCTCTCTCTCAAACTCGAAAACTCTCTTCTCTCGCTCTCACTCGCTGGCTCATTCACTTGCTCACTCACTCGCTCTTCTGCTTCTTCTGGCGCTCTCTCACACTCTCTTTCGGCTCATCTGCTCTTCTTCTTTCTGGCTGATTATGTTTATGCTAATGCCCTGTACATGTGTGTGTCCGTGTCTGCGTGTGTGCCTGGATGCATTTCCGCTGCACTTATGTGCATGCACACTCACACACATATATGTATATATTTATATTTATGTATATGCTTGATTTGATGCACTTATATGCATGTGTGCAATTTTACATAAAATACATAGCTGAATACATACATATATAAATATAAGTATGTACACATACATATTTATATATATATATATATATATATATATATATATATATATATATGTATATGTGTGCACTTTTTACTGCTTGTCATCGTTGTCGTTGTCGTTGTCTTTGTATTGATTTTCGCCATAGCCGGCTAGACTTTCAGCATTATCGATTTGCCCAAATTTACAGTTCATCTTGCAGCCAGGAAAAAAGTTTGTTTTATTATGCATAGATCGGTGAGCTTTATCTGTGTGTGTGGGAGAGGGGTATCAGTGACCCAAAGCTGTAAGGCGCAACTGGCAGCTGTCAAATTGCATTGCATATTAATTCTTTTTGGCATTCTATTTAATTCTTTTTTAATTATTCTTACAATTATTATTTAAATTGTTTTTTTTGTTGTAATATTCCATTTAATTAGCTATATATTATTTTATTAATTATTAAATAAATTATTTATTTATTTATATATGTATATTCTATTCAATTCTCTTTATATTACTATTATAATTATTACAATGATTTATTGAATTATTTATTTATTACTATTCAATTTAATTCGCTTTCTCCCTTCCCCTCTCGCTCGCATTCCTTCCTCTTCTTTTAGCGAGAATTCGCCGTGTTGTGAATTCACTCTTCACCACAATGCTCTCGTCTTCTCATAAACGTCTTCGTCTTTTTTCTCGTCTACTTTCAGCAACATTTGTTATTGCAAAGCTTTTCACTCTGAGCAACCATTTTGGTATATAGTTTTACTGATTCTTAGCCGATCTTCATTTAAATCGCCAAACTTTAAATCTCACTTTTTAAGCATTTTAATTATGACTTCAGGTTATATACATAAACAATATAATAAATACAAAATCATCTTTTCCAGACAGCTGCATATGATGTGCACACAATTTCGATAAAACTCAAGTAAATTCATATGTTTAGTTGTTGCAGAAACTCTCAGCCCTCCCACTCACCACTTAAATAATTCACCCGCACAAAAAAGCACGCATCATTATATACCTGTGCATACAAACAAGCTTGTCGCTTTGTAAATGCTTTAATAATTTAATTCACAATGGTCATGTGCATATAAACATATACCTAACACATAGTTGAAAGGTAGAGGGCGTGGCGGGGGTATTACTCAATCGTAGTGTTGCTGGAATTCCGCCATTTTGCGTGCGATGCATTCACGAAATGCAATTGTACGCATGCACACATGTATATATACATATGCGTGTATACACACATACACATTGCTTAACATTTTCGCAGACTTTGAATTGATTCTGCGTTTTTTACTATAAATTTTTATATATTTTACATTCTATATTATTAGTTTTATTATTCTTTTATTTATTATATTTTTATTATAAATTGAATACTTATAATTTAAAACCAATTGATTTTAAATTATTTAATTTTGTATTAAATTTTAATTTTGTTAATGAATTGAAAAATTTAAGCTCTATATTTATATTTTACTTTATTTGTTACAATAGATAAGTGGGTATTTTAATATAAATACTACTTTTACACTTAAGCCATTTAGTTTTCCATTTATTTTAATTTTGTTTTAATATAAATTGTCGCACAATTTTATTTTAAATATTAACTATAATTATTAATAATTTGAGCATATTTTATATTTTACATCATTTGTTAGATTGGAAAAACAAGAAAAATCGATTTTTCAATATATTTCTTGTAATTTATTTCTTAATAATAGAAAACATTTTTAACACAATTGAAAAAAATAGACTAATTTTAATACATTTTATTTCGAATACTTAAAAAGTATTTTTCGAATTTGTTTCTAAAAACCCGAACATCTTTCTAATTTTCATGGAGATTTTCAAAAATGTTGGATGATTTTCCAAATTATACTAAATTAAAATAACTATAGAAAAGCTTTAAGAATTTTTAGACACTTATATTTAGAACTTATTATAAATAACCAGAATAATTTTCTTATTTTCAGAGCGATTTTTTATTTTGCAATTTTTTCCTCATTTTAATAACTATTTCTTAATAATTTATTTAACATTTTTAAAATATAGAAAAAATATTTATTTGTTAGTGATAGTAATTAGTAGCGATAATAATTTCTAAAAATATAAAATTTCTTAGAAGTGTTTTCTAATTTAAGAAATAAATTAAAAAGTAGAAGAAATCAGATTTCCAGAATTATTATAGAATATATACGAAATAATGTCTTAAAATTATTATATTTTAATTTTTTACATATATTATTTACAATTTAGTAATAGTAATTTTATTAGCAATTCTTAAATAAGAAATTATAATATATAATATTATTATTTTTTATTATAATTTTTGTATACATTTTTGCCTAAAGCTCTTTTATATTTGTATTATGTATTTATATTATTTTTCTTACTAATATTTATTTCATATTTATGATTTTTTTTACAGTTTAGAAGACTTCGTTGTTAGGTGCAGCATGAACGTTTGATACTCTGCCACATCTATTCCAACAAGGAGGACGATGATGACTTCGACGAGGACGACAACAACAAGGCTGATGAGGATGAGACTGGCGAGGACGATGACAACGGCGACTAGCAAGGCCAAACCTATGTCAAGGTTGTCTGCTCTGCTCTGTTGGGCTGAGCTGTCTTGGCATGCGACCATGCAGCCATGCAACCATGTAGCATGCAACATGCGGCACACAACCAACAGCAGCCGGCAATCGGCTGCTCTGCCTCCACATGTGGCTTGTGTTTGCTGCTGCTGTTGCAATCAGAACTAGCTGCAGCTGCAGCTTCAGCTTCTCATATATATTAAACTCTGTGGGTGTGTGGCATGTGTGTGTGGCATCTGTTGGGTGGGGGCTTTAATAGTTATGTGGATGCACTGAAGCCGAGCATCACAGCTGACCCGCTTAAGGACTCGAAGCAAAAACCGAGAAGACTTCCAACCCAAAATTTATATATAACTTTTTATTTTTTTCTTGTTGCTCTTCAAATTCAATAAAGCAAAATACAAAAATATATAAATAAATATAAATATAAATACAAAATATAAAACGTAAAACACAAAATATAAAACAAAAGATATAAAATTCACAATACACAAATTTCAAATATAAAATACAACATGGAATACTAAATAACAAAATGTAGTTAATTTATAATTTATAATACAAAATATTTACTATACTATAAATAATAAACTTTTGTGTATTTCTTTAAAAACCATCGTTATTCATTTCTTTCCAGCTTATTCCAGCTTAAAGCTTTTTTAAATGTAGAAAAAATATATTTAATTTCCAGGTTGTTTTTTATATTCGCTTTTAGTTGCTTATATGTTTTCTAAAAATCAACAAATGTTGTATTTTGTATTTAAATACCGAAATATACCAAACAAAAAATCTTATAAATATTCCTTATTTTTAATTTATATGCATAATTTTCAACTTTTGCACTTTTGCACCAAAATGCAGGTCTGCAGGTCTGCAAGCGTTTCTTACTCGATCTTGATGAAATTTAAGCAATTGATCAATAATACGCATATGTATATTTTGCTTTCAGGAATTTAAATGTATCGCTATCTTTGAGAAACGGAGGCAGTTATCGATAAAGCAAACTAGATCTGTGCCAGAATCTATATTCCAAATTTTATTTGAATTTTGTTGAATATTTTTGTTTTTTAATTTGTCCTTGTTCGGGAAACCAGGCAGCTGATACGCAAGCAATAATGGGGGCAGAAAGGCCCCTAACAGAACCAGAACCGTATTGTGGCATAGGGAGACACACTATACGACTGGAACTTAGAAACGAGGATAGACAGAGACGGCAACAGAGCTGGTCAGAGGCAGTAGGACTCCGACCAGCCATATGTCCACTAGGTGGTTATAATATTGGACGATTTAAGCAAGTTATAATATAATACTTACCTGTCTATTGACAGGACACTGTAGACTAAGAAGTCATCTAACTAAACTTGGTATATATAGAAGCGATCTGTGCAGATTTTGTGAAAGAGAGGAGGAATCCTCGATGCACATCCTAGCAAAATGTGTCGCCTTAACTAGAAGAAGACGCAGCATTCTAGGGGTGCATGTTTTTAATTGCAGAGACATCGAAGACCTCAACCCAACAGAGATCCTCACATTCGTGCGGGAGCTGGGGCTGATGGAAGAGCTATAGGCTCAGAAGGGGGCACAATATATCAAATAGGTCGCGTTGCAGTCCCCCCCCCCAATAATAATAATAAAAATTTGTCCTTGTTTTTTTTTTAATTTGAATTAAATTATTTTAATTGTATATATTGTTTCTATTAATTTGTAACTATATATTTAAATTGAATTAAAATTTGTAATTAAAAAAGAAATATATATTAATATTGTATATATTATTTTATATGTATTATTTTTGTAAAACAGAAGAAATTCGAATCTTTTTCAGTTTTATTAAAAATAAAGGTAATAGTTGTATTTAATTATTATTTATTTTATATTATTTTGTTGAATAACTGAGATGAGGTAATTGCATAAAAAGAAAAGCCATATACATTTTAATAAGCATGCTAAATTATATACAAAATGCTGTAGTTTATACATGTAACCATGTGTGTAAGTTTATAAATACACATGTATATATGTCCATCTATATATGTAAATGTATCGCAGGCATAGAAGTTCGGGCATGGGTTACATAGCTAACAGCTATATGTCTCGCTGGGATGACCGCACCTGTTTCGCGTTGCACTCAACACTCGAATTTAACCCATGCTGGAAGCGCGTACTTAAAAAGCACACGCCTATTGCACCCAACGATTCGGTTTTAGTTTTGGGCGTGTTTGAAAATGCAATTTGTTGTGAATAAACAGCGGCAATGCGCTGCCCAAAGAGAAATTATTTACAATTTACAATTATACATTTTCATTGTTGGCCCCGCGGCCATCTTGTTTTTCTAGCTGCTGCTGGCTGCGGGTGGGTGGGAAATTGTGGTGTCCATTTTGGACATACGATAAATGCATGCGTATGTGTATGTGTCTTTGTATTGCCTATACTCATGATACTACACTTATGTGAAATTAATGTATTACTTTTACTTATATATACATTAACTACTCTTATACATGTGTGTAATTATATTATGCATAATTATCGAAGCAAAATGAATTATAGATAAAACCTTAAAGAAATGCCAAAGAGAGAGAGAGAGAGAGTAGTCAGAAATGGACTTTTGTTGTGTAGGCAAGAAAGACTAAAATGGGAAAAAATAAACATTTACGATTTATCTATCCCTGTAATAAATATATAAAAATTAATGCAACTTTTTAATTGTTTTAACTAGTTTTAAGAACTTTAGAATAAGAAAAAAACAAATGAGAAATCTTGAATTTTTTGCATGTGTCCAAAACCTTACATCACAACCTGTATGTATGTCTGTCTCACTCCTCTTCACAGTTAAGCTAACAATAGTTGGCCCGTCCTTGAGATCGCTGACAGCAATGCAATTCACCCCCCCCCCCCCCTCCCTCCCAACCGCCCCCACCATCTAATGCGCCCAACCCAAGTTCATATTTATTTTGCACTGTCAGCATAATTATGCGAAAGCTCAACGCGCGTCTGCAGCGTATGCAATTTATTTATAAATAAATATATGTATGTATAGGTATGCATATGGATTTGTGTGTGTGTGTGTAGAATTACAAATATCCCCGCAAACAATAGAAAGGCATATGAACATTCAATACATGCAAGCAGGCAAGCATGCACATGTGTGTGTTTGTGTGCGGGTGTGTGACAATGTTAATGCGATATAATATATAAATGCATGCAAACTCAATATATAACAGCGAGTGAGTTGAGGTGAGTTGTCGTGAGAAGTGGTGAGGTGAATAGGCGCATTTACGTTTAGGCATATGCATGTGTGTGTGAGTAATGCAGCTGGACATGAAGCAGAATCGAGATGTGTGTGTGTGTGTGTGTGTATACCTATTGTTATATGCACTTAATACATGTGTGCACATATATACATATATATGTGTGTGTATGCAATATATTGTTAATGTATTCCCAGATTCATCTCACTCTTAGCTCATTAAAATCACCCTCACAACGTCATTACACACACACACACACATAAGCACATATAAATAAGTACATTTATGTATAGGGTAATATATATATCCATATATAATTTTAGAATAGTGGGAGAGAGAGAGAGTTACCCCGGAATTTAACTCATTATTGATATAATAACACCTCAGTTGAGGTAATATAAATATATATGATGAAAATTTTAAAATATTAAATATTCATAAAATATATACATTTAAAGCACATATATATATAATATTTAATTTCGGTGGACTTATAATATATATTAAAATACATATATAATAATAAAAATAAAATATATTTATATATATATATTATTTTTATATATATAAATATATTAATATATTGAATGTAATATGTTTAATCAATTGAATGATTATCTTGCGTTACCATAAAAAAATAAATTACTTTCGGGTTTGGATTGATTTATTAACTTTTAAAGGTAATTAATCACTGCAAATTAAGTTAAACATTTTTTAAAACATATATTTTTTTTAATTTCTGGACTTTTACAGTACACATTAAGAAAATAAAAATGTTCAAATAATAAATAAATGAACGAAACAAAGTTTTTATTGAAAATAAATATTTAACTGGATGAAACAAATTTGAGCTGCGCTTGTCCCTTTTTCTAATTTAAATATGTAACTAAATAGTAATAGTTAGTAAGTAGTCAATAGTAGTTTGTCACGAATCCAAATCGTTACTTTTGCTACTTTCTCTTAATTTCTGTACTGCTTATTACTTATTAAGTACTTTTTAAGGATAAAAAATACATTATAATCTAGGCGATTCAGAGTCGTGTAAAAGTTTGTGTTTGGAAATATAATGTGATTTTCATTTTCCTTTTTTTTCGGATTATAGTTTTTAAATATAAAATTTTACTTAGAGTTTTAACGAATTAAGATCTAAACTAGAGCTCAAGAGCATTTAGTTTTTTTTGTGAGTGTAGCTGCACGTATTTAACTGTTGTTATTATTGTTATTTTTGTCTTTTGAGGGAATTCACTTTAAATTCTTGACCCTTGCAAAACGGTTTTCGATCTCGATTTCGATGTTGGATCAAGCAGATGGCAGCAGATGGCATACTACTCCAATTTTTGCTTTACTCCACTTGTGCATGATTCCCCTACTTCCTTACTCCATTATTCGATTATTCCATTACGCCACTAACCCAGCAAGCCCAGCAGCGTTCAGATGCAAAGATACAATAAATATTTTTGAGGAAACAATTGCTCAAAAAAAAACATGTGGGTTCAAAATGCAGACAAACACAAACGTATCTTTTTGGTGCTTACACATGTCTGCAGCCGCATCTGTATCTGTATCTGTAAAAACAAGTGCTAAACAACTGTGAAAGCGTTGACTGGTGATGACCCTTTTTTTCTTTGGTTTACTTCAATTAATTATAAATAGTTCTTATTTTTATATATTAATTAATATATATATATAATTTTAAATTTTATTCAATTTACACTGATTTTAGTTGACATTAAATAAATAAATAAAAAGTCAGAAAATTTTGGCTGAGAACTTTTGATTAAACGTAGGCAATTCAATGTGTTATAATGTGATATAATTAATAATAATAATAATTGTTATTATAAGTGTATCTTGATCAATCCTTTTAGTCAATTTTACATTCCCTATTTTATTTTATTTTTTCATTTTAAATTTTGGCAAATTTAAATTTTAAAATTCAAATTAAAATGTATAAATTTAATTTTAAATTCAAATTGGGATGTTATAGAATTTAAAATTGTAATTATTAAAAAAAAATGAACAATAAAAAAACTTAGAAACATATATCTTATTAATATTTGTAGCAACTTATATAATTTATGTATTCAATATCTACATAATCTAATTCGCAACTTTAATTTTAATTAAATAAATAATAAATCTCTGATGTATATATGTATACATGAAAACAAAACAAAAACATAGAAAGAGAAATGTTTTTGATATTTACATAAATTATATTATTGGTATTTATTTTATTTTATTTTATTTATTTATCATTATTATTATTTAAATTATTGAGAACTCAGAAAAGTCCACAATTTTTAAAAATTGAAATGTAAACTTAAAATTCAATTAAAATTACAAATTACAAATTTAATATGAAAACAAGAAAACAATAATAAAACAAGAGATAACCTTACAGTCGGGTGTAACCGACTGCGAAATACTTTGATACCATGCGTAATAAAAGCTGAAAACAGGGTGAGAGTAGCCAAGAAATACTGTACAAGTTTGCCTTTCAAATTGCGATAGATATAAGCTAGTAGTATTTCTTCGAAGTTTGGTAACTGTAGATCTTAAATTACGGAAGATATAGGCTTTTGAAAATTTTGGAGGCGGGAGTGGGCGTGGCAAAAAAATTTTTAGTAATCTACATTTCAAGTTTGGTAACTGTAACTCTAAAATGGCGGAAGATATAGGCTTTTATCGTTTTTAGAAAATTTAAATGCCGTTCCTTGCAGGAAGTTTCCAGCAAGTTACATTCCAAGTTCGATCACTCTATCTTCAAAATTATAGAAAATATGTGGATTTATCGATTTACACTTCCCGAAATATCGGTTTTGGCGATTTTGGGCGTAGGTGTGGGCGTGGTCATAAAAATGTATCATCGGTTTTTAAATGCGGTTACCAGTAATACAAATACTATCGCTTTTTTGTCGATTTCCTAGCTACATAGGGGCGTAGCTCTCCAATTTGTACACTTTCTCTGGCGCGGGTTCAGACCAGTATACGTTCCAAGTTTCACGTTCCCATCTCTTAGGGTGTCGAAAAAGGTTGCGTTCATACAGATGGACAGACGGAGGGACAGCATGACGGACATTACACAAAACCAACCTACCTTCGGTATCAAATTATAATAAGGGTTATATTAAATCCGATAATATTAAATTTGGAAATGATAAATATTAATTTTTTACATTTTTTTTTTAACATTAAGAAAGAGAATAAAAATATTTATGTGGATATTTGCAATTGACGTCAATTTAAAATTTCAAGAATTATTACACAAGTCCAACTTGAAGAAGGGTTCGATTCGCTTAACGGTCCTCTCTTGATGCCCCTTTTTGTCTGTTTGCCTACTGTTTGTTGCCTGCCCCGAGTATCCTGAGCATCTGGCCAATATTCCAAATATATATATATATAGATATATATATATATAAATATATATATGTGTGTGTGTGTGTTTGTCCAATGGTTGCACATGCGTCCTGCTGCCGCATATCATATTGGTGTGCAACCCCTGTTTGCCACAGCGGTCAACCCTAAAGCTAAAGGGGCAGCCCCCCAAAGGAAACTAAATGATCAGGCCTCAGAATAATCTATTCAAAATTCATATTTCAACATCTGTGTGTGTGTGTGTACACTGAGAGAAAGAAAATCGTATTTAATATTATAACTCAATAGTTGAGCACAGCAAGTAAATATCTTAAATTGTTAAAATAAATTATAAATTAAGTCTTAAATTTCTAAAAATCACATTTGGACTTTCTAAAATTTTCTCATTTTTCTAATTTGGTAAGAATATATTATATTTATATATCCTATGTATTATTTATCAACTAATCTCATTCGAGACAAAAAAAAATGCAAATAGTAACAACAAATTTATAAATATTCTAGAAAACACTTTTTATAGGTTTTTTTGTTCACTTTATTGTATATGTATTTCTGACGGTTTATAAATTCAAATAACTTAATCATTGCTTTTATATGTTTATATTATTTTATTGCATTTTTTTGCCTATATTTTTTTGTATTATTATTAAACATTAATGCTTCAAAACCAGATTAACAGATAAACAGAATTTATTTTCACAAAGTATTGTTTCGAAAAGGTAAGGTTTGCATTTCTATTTTTTAAAAATGTTTTTCTTAATATAATAAATTATTTCTAAGAAAATATGGATGAAATTGTCATATTTGTAGGATTGTCTATTAGTAAAATAAAATCTATTAAATTAAAATAATTATAATACTACTACTAATAATAATAATAATAGCAACAATAATATTTGTAATAGTCCTACTAATAATAACAGTTATTAAAAAAAATAATAATAATAAAAGTTATAGTAAAAATAATAATAGCATTATTAATTAATTTATTTTTATTAAAAATAATAATAAATATAAGAAAATATTATTTCTGAAAACAAGAAAAGCTTTCTCTTTTTTATTTATTTTATTAGGGCGACTTATTAAAATGTAGATCGATATTTTGGCTGAGTGTAGCAGCAGATGTGAGTCTGTGATTTGCATAGTTTTATAGGTGCACAGATATTTAATAATAGCAGTGACCGATCTATTCCGAGAGAGGGTTTCCATAACGGGAAAGGGTCGTTAATTTATACAAAAAAGAGGACACACATGTGTTTCTGTGTTTCTGTGTGTGTGTGTGTGTGTGTGTGGACAGGTAGTGGCCTGCCCATTGTAAGGGTTGGACAATTGCTGTGCTTTTTTTTTGTTGTTTTGGGTCAACAGGATCGGCTCGGAACTTGGAACTAGAATAGCGGACAGCTGGTTTCGATTCGGATTCGGATTCCTAGTTTCCCTATTGAAGAAAAAAATAATAAATAGAAAAACCTCGCCTAGCTTCATTTACATAACAATTGTTGTCCTGTCCAAATATCCTGTTATGTCCTGGCCTGCAACATCCGCTCCTCTCCTGTCAGAGCTCATTAATAATAGAAAAATATGTTGGTATAAGTTTTTAAATGTTAATGCTACATTTTAAAAAATTGGTATAAAGACAATTGTTATTATTTTTTTATTTTAATAATAATTTGAAGCACAAAGAAGCGTATTATTTAAACCCCTAAATATGTTATATAAATTAATAAATATATAAAGATAATAAAAAATATATTAAAAGTATTATACAATAATAATAATATTAAAATAAATAAATAAAAAAATAAAAATAGTAAATATATAAATATAATAATAAATATATTAAATCGTTAATAATCATTAATAGACAACTAGATCCAATGATCAGTAACAGATAAGATTTTCTTTATGGAGATGGAAGAGCATGAGTTCAGAGAAGGTTGTGCTGTTGTCTTGGATATCGATTTTCCTCGAAATAAACCAAGAAAGAAGAAATTTTAATTGATATTCCACTCCCATTATTTTGACCACAGCTGTATATAGAAATACAATAACATAATATAATGATATTTACATATACATTATACATAATTTATACATGAAATAATAACAGAAAAATGTAGTCTTGATTAAATTCAAAATATTCATATAAAAATTCATGGTTTTCCATTTATTTTTTATAATAATAACAAAATTTAGCACTTACATTAAAAAATTTCGAAAAACATTTCAACAAAAATTTTTAAATGGTCTAAAACTCTTTATTATAATAATATATCTTTTAAGACTTGCCTATTTTAGTGTTTTGCGAAGGAAATAAGTAAAATAATTGTAATAAATTTTTATAAAATGCTTAAATAAAAAAAATACATATATTTTATTATTGATGAATATATTTTTCCACGATACTATAGACAGCTAGCTTAAATATTAACAAGCTAACTTAAACAATTTTATATATATAAAATAAACCTAAAAGCGCGGAAAAGAGATAGAAATATATATTTTCCGTCGTTTCTTTTATGTTTCTTGGTTTCTTTTCATTGCGTTAAATCTTCATTTTTTTCTAAAATTTCTCGCTGCAAAGTAAAAATACAATCAATCATTTCAATGCAAAAAAGCAGCAGCAAAAAAGAAAATCCCCAAAACAAAGTTGAGTAACAATAACTAAGACTGACTGTCTCTCTGTGGTAGGGTTGAGCTTTTTTGGAGAGACAACACTTGAACAAACGGCATGCTCAAAAAAAGGGCACAAAAACGAAAAAATAAAAGCGAATTCTTATTGCCAATGTGTCAGGAAAGGGAAGGGAATGAGTGGAAGGAAGTGTGAAAGAAAAGTGAAACCGTTGCCATTTTATCTTTTTGTGTGTGTGTTTGTTTGTCTTTGCTTGTGTTTGTGTGAATGAAACTCTGGCGGTCGAACATTCCGGCCGTTCTCTCCGCCTTACCCTCTCGCCCTTACCTTACTTATATTTTTCCTCATTTCAATACTCGTTTGCCGAACGCGTTCCGAAGCAAACCCTACCGCCCCACCCCCCTCCCGGGCACTGCCGCCCGCACCCAACAACCGTACCCAGTCACCAGTCCCCAGTCGCCAGTCGCCAGTCGCCATCGTAAGTTGTAGTTGTCCATTTTTTTATGCTAGTCTTCTTTTTTCTGTTTGTGTGTCTTCGCTGTGTGTTGACGGATAGCGAAGTTCACGCTTCGCTTTTCTATGCGGGGGAGATGGCGGGCCATGGTGGAAAGAAGAAGAGCCTGCGCAAATACAATTTAATTGCGGGGTAGAGAAACGATAGAGCAAGAGCGAGAGAGAGGGAGAGGGAGGGAAATGAGTATGCCGTCGTCCGTCGAGGCCTAAGGAGGTGCTCGGATGTCCGCGGCACTGATTTGGAGAGTGGGAGAACTGGACTGGACTGGGCGGATGGGCGGATGGACGGACGCTTCCTTACAATTTAAAATATAATTTGGTCCGAAGAAGCGCAGCAATATCAACAAAAATTGAAGTGATAAAAAGGCGAAATGCTGCGGAGTAAAAATTGTTATATGGAGCAGAGCTTGGGGCGAGTATTGCGCACTGTGGATTCAGTTACATTAAATGACTTTTTTCTTGAAATATCTACTGTAATTAAATAAAACCATTTTCAATCGTATTAATCACGCGCAGAAATACCAATCTCATTGCACGCTGCCCAACGACAAATTATGCGCTTTTTATTACTTCGACTGATCAACTTAACAAAGCCTACACGAGAAATCAAAATCTGATCGTTTTTCTTTCACAGCTACGCTTCGTGAACACGCAAGCAGTCGTGCAATTTTGCAGATGAGTGTGTAGAATTGAGATTCGTTCGCTTTATGCGTATGCGTGCATGAGTGCGAACAGGTTTGGAATTGTTCTCCTATGATGAGTGCGAAAGTAGCAGCAACAATGCTAGTATTATATGCCTAATGACTAATTAAGCCAGTCATCGTTGAGCGCTTCACTGCTCTGATTGATCAACTTAACAAAGCTGTACGAGACTTGAGAGAGGTGTTTACAGTTATGTGGCTTTTGTGAATCTATCTTGTGTGCATACATTTATGCATACAGAACTTTTTACAGTGGGCTCAGTAACTTTGACTTCATTTTGTGCGATTATAATAAATGAAATAAGATAATAATAATAAAATAAAATAAAGCATATATTATTCACAGTATTAAAATTTAAAATGGAAAATATTTGGGCAAGGTCAAACCAAGAAATTATTAAACGTAGTAAAATAAAAATAAATATATATACTCATCTACATATACACAAATATATAAATGAAAATACTATTAATACACATTTAATGGCAACTTTTGTATTCATCTGCTTTTGCTTGCAATTTAATTTTTCTTTTGTTCTTTTTTTTTACTTGTCAATCGAAATTGCTCCATTGTCGTCATTTTGTTTCATCCGTTTGTTGCTGCTGTTCATTTTCTTTTGCAATACTTTCGTTTCGTTTTCATACATATGTATATCACGTACACTTTCAAGGGGATACGAAGCGGCATATTGATGCTTGAAATATACAGGTAGTATGTATGTTATTTATTATATTATATTACATTTATATATGAATGTTTAAAAGCTATTTCAAAATTATATGCGATATGCAGCAAATATATTAAAGGGTATTAGCTTCTGAGTATCTATTTTGTTTTTCTTTACTGTTGCTTGTTTTTTCTTCGCTCGAAAGTTTAATTGCTCGAAAATGGCGCGGCAGGCTGAAGCCTTAAAGGGGTTGGTGTTGGGGTGTGTTGGATGGGGGAGGGTGGACTGCCAGTTGGCTAATAATAACTGCCACGAAATAAAAATAAAAAAGAATATAATGAAATGAATCGAAATAAAAACGAACGCAAAAAAGTAATATTATAGCTTACATTTATGTGCTCTATAAGAATTTACTATTATTATTATTTATTATATCTTTTTTTTTAATTACAATCTTTTTATTTAATATCATTTAAATTGTAACTTTAATTTTAGAATATACTAAAATCAACAGATATTAACAATTTGTATATATTGAGAGCTTTACTTTACTTTTGCTGGTGAAGTATTAATTATAACAGTTATTTGTTCGACTCAGCTGCATTTACTTTGGGCGTGGGTGCTTTGACTCCCTTGCTCAAAGTAGAACAGTTGGACAGACAGACAGGCAAACAAATAGTTATTGAACGTTAATAAAACTGCAGTTGCTGCACTTCTGTTATACAGCAAAAGAAAACAAAACTGAAAAGGCCAGCGAGTCACTTAAGAGTGTATCTGTTTTTTCCACTTATTTTTTACTCGTTTTTTTTTTTGTAGCTCAAAATAATAATATAAATTACAATACGAAACCCTTTCGTGGTACACAATAAGTGGATTGCAATGCCTGTTTTTATGCCACTGTTCGCTGTTTGTTAACCCTTTTTCACGCACTTTTTCCATTACGAACGCACACATGCATATGTGCATATATGCATATGTGTATACATGTGTGTGTGCATGATAAAATGCTAATTACAGAGTACGAAACGTTTACGCGGTCGAGTCGCGCATTGTACCGTAAAAGCGCAGCTCCTGCTGCTGCTGACCGACGGCGTCGCGTCGCGTCGGCTGCTGTTTCCGATTGACTTTTGTTCGCTCCTCTCTCCCTCCACGCGTACGTGCTGGCTGTCACCCCTCTCACTGTAACGGTAACTGCAGACAACAGTTGCGCACACAACTATCATGATGACCGCAGCCTTCATTTCAAGTTGCGTCTTGCACCTTATTCCAATTACCTCGTGAATGAGGGGGGGGGGGGGAGGGGGAAGACTATCTTGTAAATGCGTAAGTGTGTATGTATGTGTGAGAGTGTATCAGTTAATTTTACACATGTTAGTTACTCACACATATTCACATGCGTATGTACGTGTGAATGCGGCTCATGTGAATAATTTTTCAAGTTTGGTTTGCACCTTGTACCAAATAGCGTTTTGTGTGGGGGAGACATGTGTAAGTATGTAAGTATTTGTGTATTATTTACATGTATTTATGCCTTTACACACTTGGTCAGTCAATTTTTAAAATACCAAATAAAGATAAAATACCAACAAAAAAATATATATATATATATATTTAAGAATGGCAATATTTTTGTGTAAGTAAAAAATTCAAATTGACCTTGAGAGTAAAATACTTATTAAACTTCATTTATAATGTATTTGAATTTGAAAAAATAGCTAAATAAAACATAAGTCCCCCAAAATACAAAGAGTTCCATATTTATATTCACAAAAAAGTTTAAAATGAAGAATTCACTTAAAAGTTTAAAATGAAGAAATAAAATAAATCAAAATAAATTGATGCTTAACTGTTCTCAAGAAATCACACTTATTTATATTAATTTCTATATTTTTTTTATGTCCACTAAAAACCCGTGCAAAATGGTTTAAAAAACACAAATTATACATTTCAATTAAATTTAAAGTTAATAAAGAAATTAATAAAGAAAAGTAAAATCTTGAAAAAATTGGCTGCATAAAAGCGCGCGATAGAGCAAATATATATAATATATAACTACAATTTTAATTAAATTTTATTAAATTAATTTTAAATTTATTATCAATGCTTTCAATAAATATTTTAACATTATTAACACGTAACTTAAGCTTCAAATTAAGCTTTTCATATTCAATTCCTTTTAGAAACTGTGGTCCACACTTATAAAAATAATTTAAATACACGAATTGAAATAAATAAATACTGTATTAAATTTGTTTTTTTGTATTTAATTTGTTTTATTTTATTTTGTTTCATTTTGAACCCTTAAATTCTTTATGAAAATTGGGAGTGGAAATCTAACCCTCAAAAATCAACGCCCAACTGGACAACAGTTTTCCTTTGCTTCCCCTGCCTTTTTAGTTGATGCGCCTCTACATTTTTTCCTGCAAAATCATTTTTCATTTTACATTATTTTTCTTTTGATTAAAGTAATCAAAACTTGTACAAAAATAAAGCTTGTCAAAAGTTGTGAATAAAGGCGGCTTGTCTCAAAAGTAAAAGCGATAGATAAGTAATAATTGAGCTAAAAATAACAAATTAAAAACTTTGTTCATCATTTGTTTCAAAGCAAAAAAAATTGATAGAATGAAGCAGATTTTTCTAAGAATGCTAAATAATCAAAACTATATATTTATATATATTTATGTATATATACAACTGCAAAATAAATATCTTCACTTTAATATTTGTTCTTACCTGATAAAAATAAATAGTAAATTAGATTAGCAATTTTTTTAAGTGCTAATTTTCAGCATATATTTTTTAATATTGTCCTTAAAAAGTATAACTGCTCTTGACAATGACAAATGTGTTAAAAACGACAAGCATAAATATAAATAACATCAAGAAATATTTTGAAAGGTGATTTTATTATATATTTAATTTAAAATAGTTTTATAGTTGACAATTTTATTTTAAAATTATTTAAATTTATTTAATTTAATTTATTTTGTATAGTTAATTTGGAACTTAATGTTTTCAGTTAAATAGAAATTTATTTTCGAAGGTTTTTTTTCTCAGTAATTTAATGTTGTTGGCTAAATAAATAAATAAAAAAAATAAACTTCTAACACAAAATATTTTCAAAGTTTTAAGTCGAAGGAAAATAAATTTTAGTTTATGTTTTAGGCACATTCGACTGGAAGTGCCTAGAAGTGAGAATGGAAGTGTTAATTTTACTTTGTTTATTTGCCTCACAGTTTTAAAAGGCTAAAAGAAAATTGACAACATTTAATTGAATCAAAATGAGTAAATCCAAATAAAGGTGCCGCTGTCCATTTTAGACACCCTCTTTTAAGGACAGAGACACACACCCACACACAAACTTATATATACATACATAGATAAATTTATATACTCCGAAATAAGCGGACATTATTTTCGTATGCAGCAATACATAATTAACAATTTAATAAAAAAAGTAACCATGAATAATTAATTATTTGTTATTAATGGTAAATGCATTATTGCGTTTGTTTTATTTTATTTATTTGCTTCGTTATTATTTTTAATATTCAATACATAATCATTTCAATATAATATAAATATATTTTCTTTTCGGTCGTTTATTAAAAAATTGGAAAATTTAACTATAAATGGGAAAAAAATAATAATAATAAATAGATATCAATATGTGCAATAATTATTACGTGCTTATTTTATACGCTGTTAGTGAAGCTATAAGAGAGCATATTGGAATGGTAGAAAATCGATAATATCGATTGATAAATGCAAATCGATAAAATCTCTGACACAATTTTAAAGCAATCTATTTGTATTAATTTTGTTTAAATACGTTGGATAAACAATAAATAACTAAAAATAAATAATATATTATAATTAAATTGAATTAAATTCAAATATCGATTCTTATTCGAAATTTCAATAGTAAAATTGCATTTTTGATTACAATACCAACTTGAGATTGATAAATAGTATACTAGATGAAATGTAAGTAAGTAAATAAATAAATATTAAAAAATAAATAAATAATTCCGATTCCATATCTAAATTTCAATAGTTAAAAATGCGGTTCCGATTCCAATTCCAATACAAATTTGATCCTGATAAATAATAAAAAAAATACACAAAAAAGAAAAAATTAATACATATTGCTAATAAATTGAATTTAGATTCCGTCCCCTATCTAAATTCCAATAGTTAAAAATGCGTTTCCGATTCGGCTTCCAATTTCAATTTGAGTCTATTTCTTCTTTAATTGTATCAATTTCAATTGATTCAATTTAAAAACTGAATTTAAATTTGTTTGGGAGATGAAGCCGAAGCAAAACAACTCAAACAGCGTACACAAAAGAGAGTTTTGCCCAACAGCAACAATAAAATTCTCTGGTACTTTTCCAAAGCGACATCTACGATCCGGTAGATGTACTACAACCAGTCAAAAAATGAATTTTCATTGAAATTCACCTTTTGTGGCAAATAAATATATATATATATATATATATATATATATATATAAATATATGTACATATGTAGAGACCCAACACAAAAATTGATTTAAAAATTCAAAAAGCCGCAAAGCAATTAAATTATCTTTCTGCCGTTAAAATCCGATTTGCAAAGCAAACAAAAACATAAAAACAAAGAGAAAAACTTGCAATTTAAAATTAAAAAAAATGCCATAAAAAGTGAAAAGAAAAAAGTCAAATACGTGCAAATTCCCCAAAGGATCAGGACAGGATAATTGCCGCGATTTGCCGCCTTTTAAATTGCTTTTATTTCTCACAAATTGTTCCGCATTTAATTTCCAGAAAATGACGGAACGAGAATTGGCCACTTTGGCATTTAAACAAACACATTTATGTTGTTGTACAAATATACGCGAGGCTCGCTGTACTTGCCACTTGCCACACACCCATTACCGCTCGCTACTTGCCACACGGGGGCAACTCCACAGCACTCGACCACAAAGTCATGTTAATTAACATGCGGCCAGCAGCGATTCTTTTTTTCCTCCTTTCTTGTTTGCCCGTAAACAGACCCGGACGGGGTTACAGTTATCCACACCCCGTTCCAAAAACTCTCTAAAAAAAAAAAAAAAAATAACGCGTGCTTTTGCCTGTTGCTTTTCTTAAAAATAAAAAATCAGATGAAGAAAAAAAGCAAATTTAGAAAAAGCCGCGTGTTTTTTTACTTACCTTTTAGCCCAATTTGTAGTCGATAGTAGTCGGGTGAGGGAAAAGCCACATTATTTCTTTACTTTATATAGTTTCATTTTAATTTTTATTAATGTTTTATATATATATTTAAATTTTAGTATATTTTGAAAAATATGTTTCTTGATTGTAAGTTCTAATTTATTTATCCATCTTTAATTTTTAATTATATTACACTTTAATAACTCTAGATTTATTATATCCTTTCATTTTAATTTTTATTTATTAACTTACAATTTTAATGAAATTATCCATATCTAATTTTGTATTATTTAACTTATTACTTTAATTTTAATTGTAGTTTTGTTTAATATATCTTTTTAACATTAATATGTCAAATGTTCAAATTTCAAATTTGAAATGACAGTTGCCGTAAATATTTCACAGCATATTTTCAGGATGCGTGCAACAGTGAAACAAAGCTTAGCAGGCGGAAAATGCGTCCGACTTTTAATTGAATGCCATGAAAAAATAAAAATGTTTTGTCACACTTCCTGCTGCAAGCAGCGTCTTAATCTGCATCCGTTTGCAACTAAAGCATAGCGCGTAGCTAGTCTATTAACCGAGCTACAATTTGACATTTGTCTTTTTGTTTTCTGTTTCAGTTTCATTATTGTGTGTGTAGCCGGCAGATTAACATTTAATTTACAATTTCTTAGTTGCTTTGCTTGACCTCTTGCCGGTTTTCATATTTTGGCCGTAATTTCTATATACGTTTAAAATACGCATAAAATTTGTTCCAACTAAAATAGCAGACAATTTTTTGCAGCCTAAAAGTGTGTTGTGAAATATTAGTGGCAACAATTTATATTCTAAGAGCCTCAAGCTCGGAGTTGAATTAGTGCATTTAATATAAGCAGTAAATGTTTCCGTACAGAATGTAAGCAGACAATTTGGTGCATCCTGAAAGTATGCTGTGAAATATTTTCGTCGATTGAAATTGATATTTTGCGCTTACATTGCTACATACTCACAAAAAAGTAGACATTTTGGTGCTGCCTAAGAGAATGCTGTAAAATTTAAAGCCAAATTATCATTTGTGATTATAAGATTATTAACAATTTTTACATTTGAAATCTTAATGCCAAGAATCTATCTTCTGAAAGCTTCTTACCTTGCTTAGAATTTTTATACACTTAATATATAATTTTGCTTGTGTGTTTTATCATGCTTCAAACTTAAGCTGATAACCCACCTCCCCACACCACCACACCGCTCTGCCCACAGCTGCGTGCGTGTATTGAAAAAGTCTGCTTAACGCTGCTTCCCTTCCTCCCCTTCCCTTTTCTACCATTCACTTACAACACATGTGTGAGTGCGAGCAACAACGAATCAAGCATGCATGCGTGTATGCGTGTGTGAGTGTGTGTGTAACTGTAAAAAAGAGGACAAAAGATCAACAAAAATAGGAATCATTTGTTGAAATTGCTCTTTGAAAAATGCGGCGCTCTTAATTTAGTTTTAGCTGCGGGGATTAATTAAAATAAATATACGGTTGCGAAAAAAAACTAATAGATATATTCTCACAAGAAATATTTTTAAATGTGTCTTTTATTTAAATCTTTTAAGTTTCAAGATTAGGTTAAATTTGTATGGTTAAATTTAAGTTAAATTTTTAGGGCTTTCACCTTTTCAACTTATTTAAATTTAATTATAATTCAAATTAAAAAGCGGATTTTTCTTTTAAATGCAGCTGATTTACATAAAGCTATTACTTTGATACTTTTCCTCTAAATTGAAAAAAATATATATTGCGAAGCAGTATTAACTTTTATTTATAAGGGCACACTAAATAATTTATTATAAATCAACAACAAAATGTACAAATGCAAAAAAACAATAATAGCAACAATTAATTTAATTTGTTAGATTAAAGTAATTAAAATGAATTCGAAAATGCCTTCTGACTTTCTGTTCGTCCCAAATTTTATAACAATCAGAAAGAATAGCACTGCACTGAAGAAAATCGCATTAAAATATATTAAAATAAAAAATCGTAAATATAAATATAAATATAAATATAAATATAAATATAAATATAAATATAAATATAAATATAAATATAAATATAAATATAAATATAAATATAAATATAAATATAAATATAAATATAAATATAAATATAAATATAAATATAAATATAAATATAAATATAAATATAAATATAAATATAAATATAAATATAAATATAAATATAAATATAAATATAAATATAAATATAAATATAAATATAAATATAAATATAAATATAAATATAAATATAAATATAAATATAAATATAAATATAAATATAAATATAAATATAAATATAAATATAAATATAAATACAAATATAAATACAAATATAAATATAAATATAAATATAAATATAAATATAAATATAAATATAAATATAAATATAAATATAAATATAAATATAAATATAAATATAAATATAAATATAAATATAAATATAAATATAAATATAAATATAAATATAAATATAAATATAAATATAAATATAAAAATAAATATAAATATAAATATAAATATAAATATAAATATAAATATAAATATAAATATAAATATAAATATAAATATAAATATAAATATAAATATAAATATAAATATAAATATAAATATAAATATAAATATAAATATAAATATAAATATAAATATAAATATAAATATAAATATAAATATAAATATAAATATAAATATAAATATAAATATAAATATAAATATAAATATAAATATAAATATAAATATAAATATAAATATAAATATAAATATAAATATAAATATAAATATAAATATAAATATAAATATAAATATAAATATAAATATAAATATAAATATAAAATATAAATATAAATATAAATATAAATATAAATATAAATATAAATATAAATATAAATATAAATATAAATATAAATATAAATATAAATATAAATATAAATATAAATATAAATATAAATATAAATATAAATATAAATATAAATATAAATATAAATATAAATATAAATATAAATATAAATATAAATATAAATATAAATATAAATATAAATATAAATATAAATATAAATATAAATATAAATATAAATATAAATATAAATATAAATATAAATATAAATATAAATATAAATATAAA